>CAUYSK010128939.1:0-164134 GCA_963575035.1 Avahi laniger
ATGGAACTTTTATTTACTGCCAGTGGAAACTATGATGTACTGCTTATGCAACCTCATTGGAAACCTGTCTGGCAGTTTATTAAAAATGTAAACACACACTTATCATATGAATCCATTTCAGTTCTAGGTTAACCTAAGATAATAGAAAGTACATGTCCATATAAACACACATACACAAATGCTCACAGCAGCTTTATTCATAACAGCCAAACACGGGAAATAAGCCAAATGTCTATCCACATGTGAATAGAGAAATTGCAACACAGCTGTATAATACACTTATCATTCAGCAACAAAAAGGAACTATTTAAATTCATGACAACATGGCTGAATATCAAAATAATTACGCTCAGTGAAAGAATCCAGGCAAAGACTAAATAAGATAAGACAACATACTTACATAAAGTTCTAGAAAATGAAAATTAATCTATAGTGACAAAAAGCAGTTCGGTGGCTGCATGAAAAACTTTTAGGAGTGATACGTATGTTCATTATCATGACTGTGGTTATGGTTTCACAGGTGTACATATGTCGAAACCTATCAAATTACATGCTAAAATATGTGAGGTTTATTATACATCAACGATCACCTAGTACTGTTAAAAACAATAGAAGAAGAAGAAAAATTACAGCGAACAACAAACTACTAGGTAACCACAACTACAGTAATAAAGTGTTAGAGCTTACAGTGTGCCAGGCAGTATTATGGGCACTTTGCATGTATTATCCTACCGAGTCAATTCTCACAACAACCTATTGTGTACACAGTTTTGTTATCTTCATTTCACACAAGAGAAACTGAGACACGCAATAAAGAAGTAACTTGCCTAAGGAAATACAGTTTAGTGATGGGGGCGGGATTCAAGTCCAGGAGTCCAGGGTGCACAGCATGAGCTACTTCCCAACTCCACAGGCAGACGTGGCCCGTCATCAGATATTCGCTCATGTCACTTCTGAGCTAGGGTGTTCATTTTTATAAGTGAAAGGAACATAATGTTAATTCTATTATTCCAAATGAGAATTCTTGTTATCATCAGACTTGACATGTAAGTTGTCAGATGCAGTTCTCAGGAGCACACACTGAAACACC
Source organism: Avahi laniger (assembly GCA_963575035.1). Taxonomy (NCBI): domain Eukaryota; kingdom Metazoa; phylum Chordata; class Mammalia; order Primates; family Indriidae; genus Avahi; species Avahi laniger. The sequence continues at coordinate 1,091 of CAUYSK010128939.1, forward strand.
CTTGGATGGTAAGTCTGAACAGTTCACACCCTGTTTTTTCACATTACAGGCACTAGAGATTCAGAAAAGTAGTCACCAGAATGGATGACTTGTAAACAGTGAATTCAGTTTTATTTTTAAATGATGAGGGAAATGAACTGCCACTCTTCCTAATTTACAGGCAGAACTAATTTACCTTCCTTGATTAACTTTCCATAGTCTATTTAATGATTCTGAGACAAGGTTAGGTCTTTGAACATCTGCTTTCTACAGTGTTTCAAGTGATTCTTGAGACCATTTATTTAACTTGATACACAAATACTATGGAATATTAAAATGTGAACAAGGCTACCTTCATTATGGCTGGACAATAAGAAAGTAACATGCTGCTCACAAAATGAATAATATAGTTTTTTAAAATATCAAGTTACTAGTGATTAAAAAACAAAAAATAAAACTGAGAGCATCGATCTGACGTTCTAAGGAAGAAACTACTTAGAATCAAAATCCCCAATTAATTAGATTTCATGACTTAAATAATTTCTGTCTTCTCCAGGATCAGTAATTCACATATTCAGTATAAACTGAGTACCTTCTAGGGCTGGGCTAGGTCCTTGGTCTTATACTCTGGGGAACGAGAGATATAGTCTGACTTCATGAAGCTTCAAAAAATTATATAGTTTTATATTTATGATCTATCTTATGCCAATTTTTACACAAATTGTGATGATTAAGTTGAGGTTCTTTTTCACTATTTTTTCCATATGCATGTCCCATTTTCCAACACCGTACATTCTCCATTGAACTGTCTGTACACCTTTGTCAGTATCAACAGGCCATATTTGTGTGGGTCTGTTTCTTGATCCTGTTGTGCTCCACCAATCGGCATATCTACATGCTCACCAGTGACACATTAGGTCTGCAGGCAATAAATTCTTAGTTTTCCTTAATCTGAGAATGTCCTTATTTCACCTTCATTTCTAAAGGATAATTTTCTCTGGATGTAACATTTCAGGTTAACAGTTCTCTTCTTTCAGCACTTTAGAAAAGTTGTTCCACTCACTTCTGGATTCCATGGTTTCTGATGAGAAACTTCCTGGAGCATTTTTGTAAAGGTGCTTTAAAAATCTTTGTCAGATAATTCCAACATCTTTGTCATACTGGTTGACATCTGTTGATCATCTTTTCTCATGCAAGTTAAGATTTTCCTGCTTCTTCACATGCTGGGTGATTCTGGCCTGGATATTTTTGTTTTAACATTCAATCAACTTGGTTGTATTCAGGCTACACATTCCAACTAGCCTTTTGTGGATAATGGCTTCCGTGTTAATTATGCTTTCAAGGTATTTGGCCTGTCTTGGACCTGGGCAGCTGCCCATCTCTCGGTTCAGTCCTCAAAAGTATTTGGTCTGCTGCTGCACATCAGAGGCACGCGCACAGCTCAGGAGTGAGTACAGCAGTTCAGCACCGACTGTGTGGAGAAGCTTCCCCGAGTCCTTTCTAGTGCCCTGGGTTGCCCTCTTTTCGTTCCTCTGGCCAAAACACGGGGGTTGTATTCTCCTCGTTGTCTTGGAATTCCAATGACTATGCCAGTGTCCAAGGCCAAATGGTGGAAGGACAGAGAAAAGAAAAGCAATGAGCATTTGGTTCCCCCTCCTGAGACCACAGCTCTTATGATTAAAGAAGGTTGCCCTCCCTTAGAATTTCTGGGTCCTGGCTGTCACTACTAACACTACGAGGGAATGTTTCCCAATTTCTCAAGCCTGAACTAGAAAGATTCTCCTGGACTTCTCCCTGGCTGCACCAATGTCCATTTCTGTGTTTCAGGATGCTTTTAGACCAGGCCAGTAGATGCCAGGAAAAAAATGAATCCCATATTTTTTTTTTCAGCCCAGACTGGTCCCCTAAAATTCCACACTTGTACAATAAACTCTCTACTTGATTAATATTGCACTTGAATATTTAATGATCATTTTCAACCAAACATGTGCAAAACAATAATCTTGATTGTCACTTGCCAATCTGTTCTTTTCACAGCTTTCCACATCTCAGTAGAAAGTAACTTCCCTTTCCAGTCACTCCGGCCAGAATCCTTGGCGTCCTTCTTTCCATCTCTTTCTTTCGCATCCCCCATACAGTCTGCGAAGAGATTCTCTTGGCTCCATCTTTAAAAGATACCCGGAGTCTAACCACATCCCAGTGCTTCCACCACTCCCAGCCCAGTCCAAGCCCCCACCACACTCCATTTCAGTTACAGCAAAAGGCTCCTAGCAGAACAGGCAGGCATCCTGCTCCTGACCTGGCCCTCCTGTGGTCTGCTCTTAGCACCGTGATCACAATGAACCTCCAAATAACTGAGAGCATGCCACGCCTCTGCAGATAAACCTGTTGTGAGCCCCCTTCTCATTCAGGATAAAGGCTCCAGTCCTCACAGTGGTCACTAATATCTCTATGACTGCTTCTTTGACAGTATCTGCTATCACTCTCCTCCCCCACCCCTCCGCTACGGTTGCAGTGATGGGGCGGATGTCCCACACATACTCCCATCTAAGCCCTTATACTGGGTGTTACCTTGTCTGAAATGCTCCTCCTCATATCTGGATGATTAATTTCAACTCATTTAAGTCTTTACTTCAATGTTATGTTCTCAATGAGGCTTGCTCTGACCTCCCTGTTCCGCAAACCCCTCCCCTTCTCAGACTCTATCCCCTATTCCTTTTTCTCTAGTACTTTCCATTTCTGCCATAATACACAACTTACCATTTGCCATGTCTACCGTTCCTGTGCTAGAGTGTAGCTGCTTGGTGGCAGGGATCTTGCCTTGTTTGTCCCCAGTGTCTACAACCAGCACATGACTCAACAAATGTTCGCTAATATGGACAAACATGCCTGGAACATGGTGTGTGAGCAAGGGGAGTACCAGCAGGAGCTGAAGCCAGAGACGCAGCCAGGGACCCACGCCGTACACCTTGTCAGCTAAGATCTATTATTTCTTCCTTCCTGATGGCCAACAGAACACATGCTATTTTCTCTGCAGTCACGATTTCCGGTTTTAAATTGCCTTATTCCTGTTTGATTACAACTTTATTATAAAGGCAAGTTATGATACTTGTACACATATTTAATCTCACCCATCAGATTTTAGATGGTCAGTTCCAAAGGAGCATTGCTGAGAGCCACATGTATCTGTTTCCTCCACAGCAACCAACAGAACAGCCTGCGCACAGTGTGAAGCTGACAAAGAACTCCCCAAACCCTAATTAAACATTAAAAACTGGTCACTGAATTACATTTTAACGTATAAAAACAGACTTTATAGTGTGTGCATGTGTATATGTGAGGTGTGTTAATAAATATATTAGACTTCAGAGAGCTGAATGAGTGTTCGCTTTTAAGGAAGTCACCTTAAGAAGCAACGCACTAAACCCAACAATGCTGTTCATTGTTCACAATATTGGTAAAATGTTTGACATCATATAAGCCTCTTTCTAAAATAAATCAGTCTTACTTTTGTTGTTACACTTTTCTTCTTCCTGAAATAGTATGACTTTATTAATCGGATTTGGCACACAAAGATCTTTTGCTATTTATCAATCAAATTCACCCTCACAGGGCAAAGATGAGTCCCTGCTGAGAATATTCAAAACGGTAAGCTCAGATTCTGACAGAAATTCTACAAGGATTTCAGCAAAGGTTATAAACAAAGCTTTCCAAAATGACTACTGTGCTCAGGACAACACACACTCACAGGATTGAAAAATCCTTCCTCCCTTCACAGACACATCTTAAAACAGAGTCCTGGAAAACACGCCAAGGACGGCCACATTGCTAACCACAGCCTCCAGTGACGTGCGGTGACGCCTCCAAATCCCCCATCCTGGGCACGGGAAAACAAGGCAAAACTGGAGGCACAAGCGCTCGCGCACGCACGCACTCACTCGTGCTCTCTCACACATACACACACACACACAATTTGGGGGATAGCCAAGGTCAATAGTAATTACTAAAGATTCTTTTCCTACCAAGTTTCTCACAGAACGCTAACAAGTATAGCCACTGCAGATACCACTCTAACCAAGTGATCAAAGTTACCACCAAAAGTGGGAGAACTTAACATTAAGTGCCACATAATGAAATGCAAAATGAAATATACACAGCACTGCCCATTTAGTATTCTTGGCAAAACTTTTTAACCTAAACCTAACCATGAAGAAATACTAAGTGAAATCTAGAATATGCAAACCTCAGTAAGACGATTTGCCTGAATTCTTTTAAAAAGTTAGTGTTGGCTGGGGGAGCGGGGAGATATGGGTCAAAGGATACCGAATGTCAGTTACACAGCAGGAACAGTTCAAGAGATCTGCAGTGCACCATGGTGACCACAGGTAATAATACATCATGTACTTAAAAATTGCTAAGAGAATAGATTTTAAGTGTTCTCATCAAAAAAAAAAAAAGTATGTGAGGCATGTTAACTAGCTTAATTTAATCATTCCACAAGGTATGTCTCTATTAAAACATCACATATACAACTGATACTCTCAATTAAAAAAAGGAAAACTTAATAATGTAGAAAATTGGTAAACAAGTATCATATTTCAAGTTAAAGGAAAGTTACCGTCGCCAGTGATGAGCTGCACGCACATCATGCAACCCCAGCGCAATGCCCTGAACAGAATTTCTGTGGCATTCTTGTCAAAAATACATAATTCTAACTTAAGAAAAAGCATCAAACAAACCCAAACTGACAGACATTGTATAAAATTATAGGCCAGCACTCTTCCACACTGTCCAGGTCATTAAAGACAAACATACACTGAGAAACTCTCCAGATCACGAGAGACTAAAGAGATGCAGCAACTCAATGCAACGGGAGCTCCTGGACCAGAAAAAGGACGCTTGTGAGAAAGGTGGTAGCATTTGAATAAGGTCTACAGATTAGTCAGTAATACCGTACAACTGCTAACTGTATGATTTTGATAACTGTAGTTTCTTAAAGAAGATGTTAATATTTGAGAAAGTTGGATGAAGGGTAGACAGGAATGCCTCACACTATTTTTGCAACTAGTTTTTACGTCTGAAGTTATTTCAACATGAAAAGTTAAATAAAGGCCACTGACAAAACAAAATTAGTGTTATAAAAAAAGAAAAAACATGGGGCACGCTTCTAGATTTGAAAAAAGACCCTAACCAGGATGCAGAATTCAAACAGGAAAACAAAACAAAACAAACAGCTACCGAAACCTAGAGAAACCTGAATATGGATGATATATTAGATGATACTACTTAATAAACTAATGGGAATGTTCTTAGGCGTGATAATAATGTTGGTTACATAAGAGATCATTCTTATTCTTAGAAAATACATGCTGAAATACTTAAAAGTTCACCTTGTTATAACAATGCAACTTATTTTGAAATGGTTCTGAGAGAGGATTTGGGGAGGGGAGTGAGAAAGAAAAGAGGAGGGACAGAGCCTGTGAAGGGCATAAAGATGTGTGTTTCATCGTGTTTGAAATTTCCTAAAGTTTGAATATTTCCAAAAAAAGCTGGGAGGAATAAAAAAGAATCAACAGAGCAGGGCAAATACTAGGTATCTTGGCCACAGCAGTGTACACCCAAGCAAGAAGCTTAATAATAGTTACCTTAGTTATAGTAAGGTTTCTTGACATAAACCCCAAAACCTCTAGTAGAAGAGGCAAGAAGACAAACCAGCAATAAGGGAATCTGCCACTATTTTCTGTACAAATTTAAAGAAATCTCCTAAATTGTCAAATGTCTTAATTCTCTGAATTTGCTGTATTTTGTTCTCATAAATGTGTTAAAGGGTGGTATTGATTTAGGAAATATTTCTAAAAGAGAATTTTATTTATGATATTTGCATATTCCATCAGTTGGGAAAAAAAGATAGAAAATGTAAATGCTTTCTTAAAGGTGAGAGTATTGGAGAAGAAATCAGGGCTATATATTGCACAAAAATTCCAAATAAAATTTAGAATATTATAGGAAGGTTCAGGAGCAACAATTTTGATTATTTTTAAGTCAGCTAATACTTAAATCAAGAACATTATATTTTGCATTTTATATTTGTAATCAAATATATAAATATTACAAATAAAAGTACTGAATTATATATTTGACAGTCAATTACATTCCATCTTTTAATTACATTTGATATAATTATTAGAGACTATTTAAGAAAGTTCAGTTTTGTTTTAATATGTTTCTACATTCCTTCATATATTTCTTTTTATTAAACTATGTACTTTTAACAGTCACTTGATACTAAACAACCTTTCTAATAAAAACTGAAATTGAAAATATGAATTTAAAAACTGCATCATAGCAGTGGTCCATTAATACTCATGTTCACTAGGACTATTACTATCTCTTCAAAATAATTATTTTATAATGAAACTTTTAACAAAATTTATAAAACATACCTTTAAAATAAACATATTCCTATTCAGGCTCAAGGAAAAAAAAAAAAGAAATCTAAGTGCTATTTTTTGACAAATTGTTTCCCTGTGAATTGCTATCACAAAAGGCCATAAGTGACGATATCACAACCAGTAGCATCATGTTAACTCTTTTGTCTTTATCAAGTACACAGTTAATTCAAATGGGGCGGTTCAGTTTCATTGGGATTAACTTTCAAACGCTGCCCACTATGGAACCATGGACCTGTAACGACTCATTATTTGTCAGACTTATAACACACACATTTCCTAGATTAGCTGCAATTCATGTATTTACCCAAACACAATTTACTTCCTCCGTTATATTAAAAAGGAAAATGAAGCACTTCTTACGTCCTCAGCATTCTCCCCGTACACGCATGCTCTCCACTTCTTTCTATCCATCTTTTGGCGGCCAGCAGCGGCTCCCATCCAGGAGAAGAGCCGCGCGGCTGGCGGCGGAGCAAGGCCCCCTGGCGTGGCTGGCCCTTCCCTAGAGCTGACCCGCTCGGTGCTCACGTGAGCATCTCCCACAGAAAGCAAGTGAAGTATCTCCTTTTAGCTCAAAGAGATCCACAGAGAAGGAAGAAAAAATTTAAGTGTAATCTACTGTGTCTATCATACAAAGTGCTTTGTAACAGTTAACAGAAATGTTTATAGCAAAAGGGAATATATCTCAGAAATCATTTTAGGTATATGGCAAAACTCACCAATTTATAAACAGAATTTTTTTAAATTCACATGAGGATCATCCACGAGAAAGAGAAAGAGGAAAAGAGGAGATGGCAAAAATATCTATGAATAAAAAAATCTAGATCAGAAGAGGATTTTTCTACATAAAAATTTCAGAATAGCTCCTTTAGGTAATACATATAAAAGCTTATTTAAAACAAACCTCTCTGCTATTTCATAAAACAGGCTTTATGCAGGGTGCTTTAAGAAACATAATACTAATGTAAAAGTGAACAAAAATTCTATGTATACCTGCTTTTATCTAAATGTGAATATGTAGCCTCATATGTAATCAGATTCATTTTCATTACAATATTCAATGCTACATAACATGTTATGACCTATGAACTTTAAAGCTTCACAACAGCTGCGCATGGTGGCTCACGCCTGTAATCCTAGCACTTTGGGAGGCTGAGGGAGGAGGATCATTTGAGGCCAGGAGTCTGAGACTAACCTGAGCAACATAGCAAGACTCCCCTTTCTACAAAACATAGAAAAAGTAGCCAGGCATGGTGGCATGCACCTGTAGTCCTAGCTACTCGAGAGGCTGAGGCAGAAAAACTACTTGAACCCAAGAGTTTGAGGTTCTAGTAAGCTATGATGACTCCACAGCACGCTAGCCCCAGCAACAAAGAGAGATCTTGTCTCAAAAAAAAAAAAAAAAAAAAAGCTTCATGGCATTAAAAGAAGAACCAAATAGACTCTTTTTCAATCAAATCTACAAAAAGTGGGTTCTAATTAATGTATCCACTATTGAAAAGGATCCTAAAGAACCTAAATATATTGGGGAAAAATTTCTAATTTCTAGACCTCATATGGCATGGTGCAGTGCTCCATAAGAAGATGGAGGAAGTTAAAACTATCACCCTCATTGCTTTAGTGTAATCAATCTTTTCTTATCCAATCAAACCAAACAGTAATTTTATAGGACCATTCTATCTTCTGGTGGTTGTAACACGAAACATTTCACATTCAAGACACAGTAAATATCCAAATTAACAAGTTCCTCTTGCTCCCACCCCAATCTCTGCCAATTACTAACCCCCATCCTCCCAAAATTACTTAAACATCATTGTAATAGTTGCTGTAACAATTACCACAAACCTGGTGGCTGTGAACAACAGAAATTTATTCTCTCACAGTTTTGGCAGTCAGAAGTCCAAAATCAAAGAGTTGGTTCCTTCAAGAGGCTGGGGGGAAATCCATTCCACTCCTCTCTCCACTAGCTTCTGGGGGCTGCCAGCGACCCTTCGCGTTCCTTGGCTTGCAGATGTGTCACTGCACTGTTTCTGTCTTCGTACTGCCTTCTCTTCGTGTTTTCTCTTTCTTATAGGACCCTTGCTACTGGATTTAAGGCACTCAAAGATAATCCAGGAGATGTCATCTCAAGATCCTTAATTACAACTGCAAAGACCTTTTCTCCAAATAAAGTCACATTCACAGGTTCCAGGTTGGCATGTCTTTGGGTGAAAGACGGGTGGCACCATTCGACCCACTACAGCCATTATCTTTCTAGGATTAGGTACATCCTAATCACTGATAAATGCTTACTTGTTTAACAATTTCACATTCAAGACAAACACGTAATGTCATCCTTTTTCTAAAGTTTATTTTATTTCACGTATTAGTTATCTAATAGTTCTTTTCAAGTAGATCCATTCCCTTATAAATCCTCCGTCTCTCGTTTTCATTAGTCACAGTGAAAAAGGTAGGCATGATAGAACAGGTAGATATCAAATGCTTTTGGCCTATAAGAACAGCATTTTCATCGATTACCAAAGTAGAAAACTTAATCAGTCTTTGATCTAGGCAGTCTTCAATTTCACTGCAACCTATGTTTTAATTTCTACCTATATATGCTAATTAGAATAAATACTCTTATAATTACAAGGTCAAACATACAATTTAACCTATTCACATGCAAACATGTCTGCCATATTCAACACTGACTTTAATGTTTACAGTTACTGTTATTTCTTTCATACACTAATAAGTTTCATTTATGAAACATAAAAGGTACAAAAGGTTACCATAATATGTATATCCTTAAATGAAATCTACTTTTTGAAAGAATGACTTTGAAAAATGACAATATCTCCTAATTCTCTATATCAAAAGGGCAAAAACTTCAGATTTATATTTCATTATTAATGTTGGAAAAGTGCTTTCTTAAATGGCTTTTTGAGTAGAAGCAGTTTCCCTTTGTTTTTCATGGGAACAGAAGCAGCAACACCTCTTCAGCTCCAAATTCAGGCTACCTGCTAACCCCAGAGAGATGGCACGAAGCCTGGGAAACCCTCTCTCCTCCTCCACTCAGGATTTGATTCTGCATGAAGCCCTTGGTGAGGGAACACACATTTAAATGTAAACATAATAGTTTCAAAATATCTGTGTAATCCTTTAAGAACATAGATCCAAACAGTGATAACAATGTGACTAGCACAATAATTTAAAACTTAAGAACCACCGTCTTCACCATTTACCTGAGCTCAGGGAGAGCATGCTGGCGCACCTTGTTTTATTGTGCTTTGCTTTATTGTGCTTCACAGATACTGGGTTTCTACAAATTGAAGGTCGGCGGTAACCCTGTGGCCAGCAAATCTATTAGTGCCATTTTTCCAACAGCATGTGCTCACTTTGCGTCTCTGTTTCACATTTTGGTAATTCTCATACTATTTCAAATGTTTTCATAATTATTAGATTTGTTACGGTGATCAGGGATTTTTGACGTTACTACTATAATTGTTTTGAGGCATCACAACCACTTCCATAAGACAATGAACTTAATTTGTGTGTGTCCTGACTGCCCCACTGACCAGCCGTTTCCCCATCTCTCCCCCTCTCCTCACTATTCCCAGAGACACAGGATATTGAAATTAGACCAATTAGTAACACTACAATGGCCTCTATGTGTTCCAGTGAGAGGAAGAATCACACATCTCTCACTGGAAATCAAAAACTAGCAATGATTAAGCTTAGCGAGGAAGGCATGTTGAAAGCCACGACAGGCCAATAGCTGGGCCCTGCACCCGTTTTCCAGGCTGTGAATGCAAAGGAAAGTACTTAAGGGAAACTGAAAGTGCTACTGCAGTGAACACATGAACAGTAAGAAAGTGAAACAGCCTTATCCCTGATGTGGAGAAAGTTTTAGCGGTCTGAACAGCAGATCAAACTAGCCACAACATTTCCTTAAGCCAAAGCCTAATCCAGAGCAAAGCCCTAACTCTCTTTAATTCTAAAGTTAAAAGACACAGAGGCGAGGACGCTGTAGAAAAAAAGCTGGAAACTAGCAGAGGTTGGTTCATGAGGTTTAAGGAAAGAAGCCGTCTCCACAACATACAAGCACAAGGAGAAGCAGCAAGTGCTGACGGAGAAGCTGCAGCAAGTTATCCGGAAGGTCTCGCTGACTCAGACCACTGATGAAGGTGGCTGCACTCAACAGCACATTTTCAGTGTAGACATCTTCTATTGAAAGAAGATGTCATCCAGGACTTTCATAGCTAGAGAAGAGAAGTCAATGACTGGCTTCAAAGAACAGGCTGACTCTGCTGTTAAGGACTAATGCAGCTCGTGACTCCTGTATCGTTCCAGAAATCCTAGGGCCCTTGAAAACTATGCTAAATCAACTCAGCCTGTGCCCTATGAATGGAACAACAAAGCCTAGATGACAGCACATCTCTTTACAGCACACTTTACTGAATATTTTAAGCCCACTGCTGAGACCTACCGCTCAGAAGATTCCTTACAAAATATTACTGCTCACTGGCAATGTGCGCCTAGTCTCCCAAGAGCTCTGATGGAAAGGAACAAGGAGATTTAATGTTTTCATGCCTGCTCAGAACATCGATTCTGTAGCCCATAGATCAAGAAGTAATTTCTACTTTCAAGTCTTATTTAAGAAATACATTTTATAAGGCTATAGCTTCCAAAGATAGTGATTTCTCTGATGTATCTGGGCAAAGTAAATTGAAAACCTTCTGGAAAGGATTCACCATTCTCAGTGCCATTAAGAACATTTGTGATTCACGAGAGGAGGTCAAAATATCAACCCTAAAAGGAGTTTGGAAGAAGTTAATCCCCACATCCACAGATGACTCTGAGGAGTTAGAGACTTCAGTGGAAAAAGTAGCTGCGGATGTGGTGGAAAGAGTGAGAGAACTAGAATTGGAAGTGCCCAAAGATAAGACTGAATTGCTGCCATTTCATGATCAAACTTGAACAGATGAGGATTTGCTTCTTATGGATGAGCAAAGAAAGCGGTTTCTTGAGGCGGAATCTAGTCCTGGTGAAGATGCTGTGAACGTTTTTGAAATGACAAAAGGGAGTCAGAGTATCATATAAGCTTAGTTGATAAAGTAGTTGTAGGGTTGGGGAGAACTGACTCCAATTTTGAAATAAGTTCTACCGTGCTATCAAACAGCATCACAAGCCACAAAGAAATCTCTTGCGAAAGAAAGAGTCCATCGATGCAGCAAACGTCACTGTTTCTATTTGAAGAAACTGCCACAACCAACCCAACTTTCAGCTACTACCACCCTTCCCAGTCAGCAGCCACCGACACGGAGGCAGGACCCACCGCGGCAGAAAGACTGTGGCTCCCCAAAGGCTCGGATGATTCATCGTTAGCATTTTTTAGCAATCAAATATTTTTAAATTAAGGTGTCTGCAGTACATTTTTAGACATAATGCTACTGCACACTTAACAGACTACAGTATAGTATCAGCGTAACTTTTACATGTGCTGAGAAACCAAAACGTCTGTGCGAATCGCTTTATTGCAACATTTGCTTTGTTGCGGTGGTCTGGAATCCAACTGGAACATCTCCGAGGTGTGCCTGTACTCGAACAGGGCCTCTGCCAGAGGAGCAAACAATACAGCATTCGTCTCTTTACCTAAAACGCTGCTTTTCTAATTAATGTGTTTTTGCCTTATGTCTTGTTTCTAAGAACAAATCAAGGGTACTGAGACATGAACGGTGAACAACTCATACCTCCACCAGGAATAATTGCCAATTTTGTTTCAACCAGGCCCATTTTTGCAGACGAAGCTAAAAGGAAAGAAAGAAAATTTAGTACCATCCATATCACCACGCTCAAATATGACTACCTGAAAAGTTAAGAAGATACAAATGAAAGTATTGTTTACTAATTAAATTGGTGGCACAAATTTTTAAAAATTCACTTCAAAAGGCATTCAGTTATGGAAATAAATACTCAAAATAACATACATTAGGAGAGTCACACAACATTTTTTGTGAAAAATTGCTTGGCAGTGAATTGATTTTTGATGCAGAAAGACCACAGCTGAAACTACATTAAAAGACCTGATATTGCCCAGTCCTAGTTGAAGGATTAGATCCCATTAATTATTCAGGACGAGAAGAGAGGCTGTGTCTGACAAGTATGAATTCTTTAGCTGCCTTAATATAGACCCCAGACCAAACAGCTTAGGATATCATATCAGATATGGCAACTTTTCAAGACTAAGTCTCTAGCTACTTTCTGACAAATGGTTTTACCATTCTGAGCTGGACGGGGTTCCTCTTTTCATTTTGTTTTCATAGCTACTTTAAAATATCTTAATTATTTCTTTATTTGCATAGCTAAATGTACTTAAACTACTTTCCATATCCTAATTCTCAGATCCTGCATTCTTTTAGAAATGGATTACATATATCTTATCTTTTCAATTTAAAACCCCGTGATTTCATCACAAGAAAACAGGGACCTGAAATAAAGTGAAAAGGAGGAAAAAGTATACCTAGACTGGCAACTCCAAATCCCAAGAAACTGTCACATAAAATTAAAAACTGAATTATGTTGACTCAACTTTTAATATGCGATCACATTGGAAGTGACAGTGGGAACCGAAGGAAGAACAGTGACACCTCTGCCTGTGATGCCCACGTCTCAGTCTGGACAGCGAGGACGCCGGCAGAGCCGAGACTGTGAGGTACAGTGTCCACAGCAATACACGGCGCTTCCAGCCTGAGCAAGAGCGAGACCCGTCTCCACACAAAAGAGAAAAATTAGCCGGGCATGGTGGCACATGCCTGTAGTCCCAGCTACTCGGGAGGCTGAGGCAGGAGGATCGCCTGAGCCCAGGAGTTTGACGTTGCTGTGAGCTGTGATGACGCCACGGCACTCTAGCCCGGTGACAGAGCGAGACTGTCTCCAACAAAAACAACCCATGGCAGAGCAGCACACACTGCTCCAGCGAAACAGTGAGGGCTGCGACACCAGGCAGCCTGGGCTCATGGTCCAGCCAGTCACTTCTCTGGGGCTCGTCGCTGCCCCTTTCTCTGCTCCAGCCTCCTCCTGCACCTGAAAGCACCCACTCCGGAACCGTGAGGGAGACGGAGGGACTGAGCACCAGTCAAGTGCGGAAGGGCCCCCAGCACCAGCCCGCGGGCAATGAGAGCACGTCCACCTCACACAGTCCTCAGAGACCACTGAGAAAGAAAACTTCAAAGACTGAGTTATTATCACTGTACCCAACAGTGATTAGCCTTGGCCTAAGCACATCCATAGATAAAGTCACTTAATCTGCACAACACCAACATTAATTCCCCCCCTTCCTTCTAAAGAGAAAGACACACGTCTAAAAAGGGGAGGACCTATGGTTCAAACTCAATTCTGTCTGACTCAAATCCTGGCAAGAAACAATGAAAGACTGTTTTGTAAGTGAGAATTTTAAATACACTATTAAGCCCAACAGGTGACTTTAAAAAAAATGTTCCACTAAACAACAGGAAGCAGAATAAAATATTTGCAATTATCTGAAGAATAAACACAAACTTCATTCTTGAAAAATTACGTTTTTAACAGGATGAACTCTCACCTGCTACTCGTATATCGCACGCCAACGCCAGTTCGAGACCACCACCTAGCGCCAGTCCGTCTATCGCTGCGATCGTCGGCACTGGAAGGTTAGCTGAAATGCAAAGAAAAATGTTATCTTCCTTCAATAAGATCATTACCTCACTGTGTGATTCACTGTAAATTTTTTTCTGTGAATGTATTTTTTAAGGGATATCATCATATACAGACTTGTGTACCCCTTTGTCTTTAACAAAATATAAGCATTTCCATAATTCTTTAAAACACTATATAACGATTGTATAGTGTTCCATCACATAAGTGTGCAGTGTCTTTAAACCTTTCCATATTATTTAAATACTTTCATAAATAGTTTTTGTTAAATTAATGGAATCATAGTCCTATGACTTCTTAATCTTAGAGCCTAAAGTTTTCTACAAGATGTTTGGTTCATACAAATTTCAAGTTGGAATGACTTATGTATAATTGTGAAATTTATGATGCTTTACTCCACTGCTCAGAATGAAAGAGTCTCGTTCAAAGGAGTGACATCTGCTCAGACAAGAAAGAAAAAGCATTTGCTGTGGCACCTGCCTGCAAGCCCCGGCACTCGGGCAGCAGCACTGCACTGCGAACGGAGCTGGCACGCCAGCCGGCTCTGCCACTCAGAGGCACGGCGCCCAGAAGCACGACTGGGAAGGGTCGACCAGTCACAGAACTCAAAACTGTTAACAGACTTTCTTGAGTCTAGAAACAGAGTATTAGCATGACTTTCGTAAGTTACAATATACAGATTTCATTTTTATTACTAGCTCAAAAAGTAACTGGTTATGTTATTCTGTGAAGCAGAACCCTTTCTATTAATTCCATTTTTGACTGGGAATGTGAAGCTAGGCTGGCCAACCTTAATATATAAACAGAATGTGGATTTTAAAAACGACCATCCCCCAAAATCTCTCTCTTCCATAGGTATTCTGATACGTGAAATGTCCCAAACAGAGGCTCACTCCTTGACCCATTTTAAGATACACAGATTTGCTGGAGTACACTAAGCCTTACTTATTCACATGCAGAGGAATTCATCAGATTTATTCTGAGCTCAAGCCTGAAGAGGCTGGGGAGGAGCACATACATGCAACGGCCGCCCAAGGCGGGAACGTGCCTGGAAGAACAAGGGTAGACAGGGCTTGCTTCGGGCCGTATTTCACTATTTGTACCAGTTTGAACAGTTAGGGGGAGGTAGGGACTTAAAAAGACAGGGCAAATTCAAAATGTGCTTTCTAGCACTCTATGCAAAGAAAATAACAGACAGCTGTGTCAGCTTTACTGTTGGTAAATGAGAGTAATGTACAAACAATATCTAGTAAATTGATCTGGAAAAAAAAAGAAAAGAAAAATCAATAAAGCAATACAATGACAAGTTAATCTGAGTGGTTTCCAAGGTCATCTCAAACTGCAGGTAAAATGGAACCACTTCTTTATCCTCTCTCCACCCATCTTTCCTCCTTAGAACTTGGCTAGAGAGGTTATCTATTTCCAGACTCTCTCAGTCCAGACCTCTCCAATCTCAAGTGTCTCCCAGGAATCCTTTCCTTAGGCCTTGCTGAGGCCCTCCAGCTCACCCTTTACAGAGTAGCTTCTGGGGGATACAGCAAATGCACGGGCCGGACCCATCACCTCCAACCCACCGAGGCTGTTCCTGCCCCAGTTACCGGCAACATCGCAGTGTTGTCCCACAGCCTGTGGGCAACATTCAGTCTCTAGTAGATGTATTGTCCCCGCAGGTCAGAGACATTCACCCTGGACGCCTCCTCCCTCAAATCCACTCAACTCCAAGGTTAAGCTGATCACCAACAGCCTGCTGGGTCCCTCACCTTTCCATCTGCCTCTGGTAATTTCTCAGCCTTTTTCCTCTCAATACAAGCTCTGTCCGGGAAGTCTCATTGCCATCTACAAATTTTACTACCTATAATACCAATGATATCCAAATCTCTAGCTCAAATCCGAATTTCTCTCCAAACTGTGTCTATATAGCCACCAGCCTATTAGACAAACCCACTTCATGCTTTATCATGCCCATCCCCAGGTCTTCTCAATCCTCCTTCTGTAACGGATTCTATTTCAGTCAGTAGCACCTCCACTCACCAAGTCCCAGATGTTCTCCTTTCAGATGCCCTCAGATCCAATTATTTTCCAAGTCCTGACAGCTCACAAATTTCCAAGCTCCCATCCCTTTTCTACCGTCAGAGTTCTGGGTCCCATCATTCCTCACCAGCAAGAAGTGCCCAACTGGTCTTCACCTGCAATTTGCAGCCTTCTGATGCATCTTCCACATTTCCTATAGGGTGATCTTTCTAAAATGCAAACACAGTTATGCTAGTTCCGTATTTAAAACTTTATTCCACCTTCAGGATAAAAATAGAATAAACTTTAAGCATGCCATGGGAGGCTCCCGGAACTAGGTTCTGCCCACCTGTCTAGTCTTTTATCCAACCGCAGAAAGATACTCTGTCCCAGGCCCAAACTATTTAAAGCCTCCGAGAAGTCATTCCCATGCAAGATTCTATGTGTACAGAAGTTGCGGCTCCACCTGCAACGCCAAGCTAGCCCCTGCTTGTCTTCCATGGCTCAAATGTCCCTTCCTTCACGCTTCCTGGCACTCCTTCCTTCATCGCACTCTATGCACATCTTCCTATCAGAGCCTTCGCTGTCACGCTGCTCACCTGAAACAAAGATCAGCAGCACATCAGTGCTGCTCTATAACATCCGTACCACCTGGGACAGACCTCAAGGGTTTCCACTGCCTCTTCCCCCTCTGTGACATTAAACCTGACACTTTGCCTACTTTTATTTTTAACCTCTTTTGTTTGATACTTTAAAGAAATAAAATAAACAAGTGCAGTCCTACAGAGCTATGGGGAAGAATTACAAAGAGTTCTGAGCGGGAGAGAGCAGCGGCAGAGGAGGAGTGGGTGTGCTCTCTCTGCTGTGAGTGCTGAAGGCATGCACCAAGTAGCTGCTAGAGACTGTGATATTATGAAATGCATATTTGGTCTTCATCCTTGTTTCCAGACGCACAGCCCTTAGAACCTTTGGCACCTCCAGAGTGATACGAGTATCTCTAGCACGCTAATAAGATGACTGGTGGCTGGGGGACCCTAGGTAGCTTCACAATGGGGGCCGGTCTCCAGAAATACCAAGGCAGGATTAACGGGTTTAGATTTCCAGCCCCATCCCCAACCTGCTGGGAGTGGACAGAGACAGAAGGTTAAGCCGATCACCAACAGCCAATGATTTAATCGATTGTGACTACTGAATGAGGCCTCGATAAAAACCTAATAGGACAGGGTCTGGGTGGGCTTCTGGATACTGAACACGAGGAGATGCTGGGAGGGTGGTCCAGAGAGGACATGGACACCCCATGCCCTTCCCCCATGCCTCACTCTATGCATCTCTTCATCTGCTGTTCATTTGTATCCTTTGTAATATCCTTTATAATAAATGGGTGAATGTAAGTAAAGTATTTCCCTAAGTTCTGCGAATGCTCCAGCAAATTAACCGAAACCAAGGAGGAGGCTGTGGAAAGCACTGATATGTTGCCAGTCAGAAGTACAGGTGACAACCTACTACTTACAGCCGGGACCTGAAATGCGGGCAGTCTTGGGGGACCAAGCCCTCGACCTGTTGGACCTGACGCCATCTCCAGGTGGGAATTAGAGGACACTTGGCTGGTGTCCACTAGACAATCCACTACAGAATTGCGTGCTTGTTGTGTGGGGGGAAAACCCACACACATCTGGCCACAGAAGAGTTCTGTGTTGTACTGCTGTGTATGAAATTAAAACACAAAGTACTTTTCTTATCTCTTTATAAGCCGACTGACTCCTCAAGAAAGAGCAGCAACAAAAGCGGTTTCAACAGCCTCCAAAACCATACACAGACCAAAAACATCTGCACTGCTGAGGCTAAAACTGAGCTCCAGTTTCGGAAAATCCACCCAGAGTGAGCAGGTGTCATCCCATATTCCTTAGATTTTTCCCTAGAAATGGAAACAAACTGACATGATATATATGGAAAGAGAAATTTTTCTTTACATCAAATTGTGCACTGAAAATGAAGGCCAACAGAAGGCCAGTTGACCGTAAACTGCGACAGTAACAATCCCTACCTGCCCAGTCCCCGGCGCACGACAGAAAGAACGCAGGAGACTGCAATTCCTGGTCATCCACAGTGTCCTTGACAGCAGCGCGAAGGGACCGCTGCCTCAGAAAGAGTCTGAGGCTTTGCCCTGCATTTTTATTGGTTAATATTCTCAAATACACATCGTACTTAAATATCACACTTCGTCAATAGAAAGTTAAAAAGCATTACTTCTTTATTTTTATTAAAATAAAAAGATTTAATGCATAAAAAGCACTTAAATGAAACTGATTAATGAGCATACACCCCTTGTGAGAGCTGCTGTAAGAAACAAACTTAGGACGGTGATAAAAGGAAGCGGGAGGGCACACGTTGAGTGGAAAGGTTCCAGGAGCCGCGTGACTGGAGCGTGGCGGTGACACGGGCCGGCAGGAGCCGAGGCGCGAACGGTGTGAATGTGCCCAGGCAGGGCGGGCGGGGCTGGCGGGAGTCTGCTCATGCTCAGGTTTCATGACTCTGAATGGAGGCGATATAATGCTTTCCTGTATGCTTATACTTTTTGTAATTAATAAAAACTATTTTTAAATTTGATAGTGAAGAATTTGAGAAATTAAGTTTCTCAAGGGGATAAAAATCTTTTGACCCCTTGAGAAATTTTAAAGTTCCAGAGCTTGCCGTGCTTTGTAAAGGCCTGTGCCCCAGGGTCACTATAAGGCAGCCAGACAGCCGGGGTGCCAAGAGATGCATCAGAGGTGGGGGCTGGGGGCCTGCAGACGGGAGACGGGAGTTCCAAGAGCAAGACGACGCAGGCGCCATAGCCCTATAACTTACAAGAAATATATAAGACAAAATGACAAAAAATTGGGGGTCCCTATACGAAAAGAACAAAGAAAACAGCATACTAATATTCTCAAATTATTAAACAGGTTAACTACTTGGTACTTCCAAATACTAATTAATCAAATTAGCATTGTAGAAAGCTGTCATAAATATTTTCCTACTAAAGAATTAAGTAGAACAACTTAATTAGTATTCAATGGGTAGGTAATTAAATATTAGCTACTTTATATATTATAAATTCTAAAGCTATACATAATCCTAATTTTCCCCTGAAAGATGTTTGTCTTAGTTAACTTTTTTTAGGGAAATATTCATCAACTCAAAGCGCATGCTAGTTTCATAGTTACCTGATACGCTTGGGTTTGTTTTTGTTTGTTACATCTACTATTTCTTCTACGTGGAAGCACTTAATCATAGAGGAAACTCAATAAAACACACCTTTAGAAAGGCAGATTATCAGTTTCAAAGAGATGAAGGACTATCAGAATGGCAGCTGTCCACGAGCGCAGATGAGCGGAACAGGACTGCAAATCCAATGAGCAATGGCTACTCCCAACAGTAACAGGAAGAAATGATGACTCAGTATGTTATGTAACCAACAGGATCAGATACTATTTTGAGTTTTGTACCAGGAAATGAGCCAGGTGTGACAAAGAAGATAATAATCCTTTGAAATGCTCCTAAAAATATAATTACAGCAAACAATTAAACAGTTTGCTATTTTAAGAGGGAGGACAAAGCAGCTGTAAGGAGGCCTCTCGCTCACCTCAGTAGTTTGCAGGACCCCAGGGCCTAGGACAATAGGAATCAGAGGGCTATGAATGTGGGGAAAATGCAAGTATCTACTTTCAGCTCTCAAATAAATACAGCATATAATGTAAGTTACTTGTGTCCTTTTAGAAAAATATAAACAATTTATTAAGGAAAAATGCTGGTGTCAAACAGGATTTTTTAAATTTGGTTTTGCTTAGAAAATAATGTTCCTATGCAAAACAGAGAAATCAAGTATGTAAACAAAAAGGCCCCTTGCAGTCTGCTGGAAGTCTGAACATTGAAATCTTTCAAGAAGAACAGAAATAAAATCAAAGTTAACTGAAAATTACAATAAATTCCTAATTATCAGCTAAAATTTCACATGACATCATTATGTTCTCCCATTCCTGTTACTGGGTTTTAAAGAAACCACAGAAACAAAATAAGCCCTGAACAAAGCCGCAGGCTGTGCCTCTGCTCTCCCTCCGGCAGGCCCACCGTGCCGCCGCGCGAGGAGCCGCCCGGGTGCCAGCAGACACAGCAGTGGCGAGGGCTGGGCCTGCAGCCATCGGACAGCAGTTCCGAGAGCAAGAAGCCTCAGGCGCCGCAGGCCTGAAACAGAGCACGTGTCCAGCACCTCGATTCCAACACTAAGTTAAAATCCAGATAAAATGGAGAAACTCTACAGCTTGTGATGAAAAACTAATAACTGAATGGCAGCAATATTCCTTGCAGAAGAAGTCACTGTGTCAAGAACAACTTGCTGAAAGCCAGCATTTCCTCCCACATGCATTTTTACATGGGTATTTTGGGGCTGTATCAATTCATACAGCAAAGAAAAATAAACTTACTTTTTTACTAGGGGAAAAAAGAGGAAAAAACGGCCTACCTTTCTGTATACACATGTATGGATCTAGCAAATATTACAAAGTTCTTACTATGTGTGGCCACTGTCCTAGGAACCTTACAAATATTATTTGAACTTCCTATCAGCCTTATGCTATAAGAACTGGCATGACCTTCATTTCACACATGAGGAATACTGAGGCAGAGAGGAGCTGTTACTTGCCTGGAACTGCCACACCTTGAGTGCAGGTGGTCTGGTTCAGGGCCTGGCTCTTAACCATCACTGCCTATCACTGATCCTCACACCCCAGACCCAGAGTCCCAGAGGAAGACTCAACACGGTAAGCCACCCTCTCATCCTTCCCCTAAGGGCCCCCACCCACGTGTCTGAGAAAAGGGAAATGCCAGGGCTCCACAGGGCGTCCGACAGCACACTGGCTTTGTGCTCCGCTAATTCCTGGAGACCCAGAGCAGCACCACAATTCACTGGGTCCAACTGTGGGAACTTCGGTAACTGGATGCAAAGCACTGTGAACTAAAATAAAATCTTAAGGCTCCCCCGCAAGAGGTTGACTGATTGGACCCGCTCTTGGACAAGGGGCTATCCCAAAACTAAACTGCCTGCCATGAAGAGCGAGATCAGCCATGCCTCATCATGCCCCCTCCCTTCTTGGGGACATCCTTTGTAACCCCTTAATAGGCCTAAGACTGTGCAAGACAAACCTGCAGGGCCTCAATTTACACAGCTGATCTATGTCCGGTGGCTTATCTCTGATAAACGGCTCCTATGTTAGAACATTCCAATGCTTTAGACAAAGCTTTATGTCTTTAACCAATTACAACTCAAAGAATATTTATACCCACCTATAACTTGTAAGCCCCCCCCACCTTCGAGATGGCCCACCTTTTCGGGCCAGACTAATGTATGCCTCCCCCATATTGATTCATGACTTTACCTGTAACCCCTGTCTCCCTGAAATGTATAAAACCAAACTGTCACCCAGCCACAGCGAGTCCACTTGCTCAAGGCTTCTTGGGCGTGGCTCTGGGTCGTGGTCCTCAAATTTGGCTCAGAGTAAATCTCTTTAAAATTACTTTACAGAGTTTGGCCTTTTTTCCATTAACAGTACCAGTCAGTTGTCTGTAATCAAGTTATGACTTGAGAACTTGGGAACCTCCAAAGCCACGGTGTGGCAGGGCCCCAGTACATGCTTGTGCAGGCTACTAACGCAAGGGTCAACCCCGGAACATCTCTTTGCTACCAAAATTCCAAATCAAATAAAGCCTCTCTGGAGGCAGCACAGGGATGGGAGCTGGCAGGTTTGAGTCCCCACACATTCCCACTCAGCAACCTCATCTGGAAGGCGACATTTATTAACGGAACTGAGCAATGACTTCCACGGTTGGCTGCTGTTACACCTGTAAAAAAATCTCCTGGCACTTAAAATGCTGCTTAACATGGCAAATATAGTTACTTCCATTTCTGATAAAAAGATAACACTACAAGTAGCTTACTTTCACCTGGCAGGAAAGAAATATATACACCATTACTGCCTTGCTTCACTAACTCTCAGGCTCTATACTGCTATTTCAAAATGTGGTTTGTATACCAGTAGCATCAGCATCACCTGTAAGCCTCTTAAAAATGTAAAATTCCAGGTCCCACCCCAGACCCATCGAACCAGAATCCACATTCTTAACAAGGCCCCAAGGTGATTTATACACACAAAGTTTGAAGAGCTCTGGATACCTAAGCTAATCCCCAGAGAACTTGACAATCTGGCCATCCATAGTATAATGCACTGATTCACTGCACTGGTAACGCTACTGTCTTGATCTGTAAAAGTAGCAGCTTTACATGCAACAGCCCAGAACTGGACACAACCCAAATATCTATCACGTGGTACACTGTGCAATGGAACACTACTCATCCATAAAAAGGAACTATTATTGGTCCATAATACAAGATCGATGAATCAAAAAAAACTATGCTAGTGAAATACATACAAGAATACATACTGTGGTCCATTTAGTCTAAGATGTGGAAGTTAATTAACAGTGATAGAAAGCAAGCCCAGCAACTGCCTGCGGACAGGAGGGGGCAGTCGGAGGGGCAAGAGAAAGGACTGCAAAGGCCAGGAGCACATTTCTGGGGTGATGGGCATATTCATTATCTTCATTGTAGTGATGTTTTCACAAGTCAAAAGTTATCCAACTGTACACTTTAATATGTGCAATTTGTTTTATGTCATTATATCTCAATAAAGCTATTTTTTTAAAAATTATATGACCTGATTGATACGAAAATGATAAAGCCAACAAAAGAAAGTACATTGATTTCCTAATCTTTTATAGACAAGGGTTGATGGAGAGATATGTTAGTAATTTAAAACTTATAAACCAAGTAACAGAAGTATGAGTAAATTTAAAATTATAGCAACTCCTCCATTATCTGTGGTTTCACTTTTTGGGGTTTCAGTTACCCAGGGTCAACTGCGGTCTGAAAATATTAAATGGAAAAGTACAAATATAAAAAATGCGTATGTTGTCAATTGTGCACCATTCTGAATAGCATGATGAAATCTCACACCTTCCCACTCTGTCCCTTCTTCATCACAAAAAGAAGGGTTAGTATAGTACAGTAAGATCTTTTGAGAGAGGCTAAATTCACGTGACTTTTATTAGAGAATATTGTTATAAATCGCTCTATTTTATTACTCTTGTTAATCTCTTACTACACCTAATTTACTAATTAAACTTTATCATAGGCACGTACACAGCTTATAGAGTTCAGTACTATCTGCGTTTCCAGGCACTCAGAGGTCTTGGAGCACATCCCTCACGGAAAAGGCGAACTACTGCGTAAAGAAAACAGTCAGAAGGTGGGTGAAGAGAAAGGTGGGAGGGAAGAATTTAAAACTGGAAATATACCAATTCTGTCATCACACATTGTAGGAAGTCAATAGAACTTTCTAAAGAAATAATTGATCAAGCTTACTACATAAAATATAATAAAGATAACAAGGTAGTACAAAAATACCACTCATTAACATTAGAGTAAACCCATAAAAGAGTAAACCAGAAAAGCACCTCACCTTGTTAAGATGATTTTTAAATTGCAAAATCAGAAAGCATAGAAAATCATAATGCCAGGCCTAACACCAAACACATCAATATTTTTAAAAGAGTTGCATTCATCTAAGAAGAAAGAGACTCTGTCTGGACACAAAGCGAATCCCAACTACAAGCAGAACATAAGAGAAACAAAAGAGAAAAGAAATTTAAAGGAAAGGTATGGTAACTCAGTTAAATACAAAGAAAATATCTCACAATCTTAACAAACAAGGACAACAGCTGGGTAAAAGAGATATACACAGACATATTCATGTGAAAGCCAGGAAAAGGTATAAAATATAAATTAGCCTATTAGCAAAGATTACTTAAATGCAAGAGGAAGAACAGAGGTAAGCTGCTGAAAAGAGTTTAAAGTGTTACATAAATACGTATTCAAATATTCTTTATGGAATTAAAAGCTAACAAACATAGAAGGGCCCAAAAAATTAAACTGAATTCCTTTTTCAGTCTTGTCAAATTTTAGAATATTCCAGAGCAATATTTTAAAGTGACAGAGCTTGGTGGTTAAACCCCACTGCTCCTGCTTAAATACTATAATTTTCACAAAAAGTGGCAAAAGTCATAATGTGATTAATATCCAATGAAAGTGAGCAAAGACAATAAAATTCCAAAAAAGA
This sequence comes from Avahi laniger, assembly GCA_963575035.1. NCBI lineage: Eukaryota > Metazoa > Chordata > Mammalia > Primates > Indriidae > Avahi > Avahi laniger. The sequence continues at coordinate 25,410 of CAUYSK010128939.1, forward strand.
AAGGAGAAAGACATAAATCATAAACTGTAAAGTTTAACTATACACTAAACTATGATTCAACAGGAGATGGATGTTAACAACTCATAAGAGAAAAGAATTAACTCCTAGATACTTGTTCTCATTCTCCATCATTCTTGGCATGAGGATAAAGAAAACTAAAATTGAGATCTGCAAATCACTATATGGAAAACCAAAACAGTTAACTAGAGTGTCAACCAATCTTTGACATACCATAATTCAGCACTTCCAATTTCTAGTCATTATATCAAATTGGGAAAATAAAAAAGTAAAATACATGCTGGATTGAATCTACTTTAACTACATTAATTACATATTTTAAATATCTCCTTGACCCTCAAACAAAAAAGACATGGTGAACGTCAATAAACATTTCAGGTCAACTTGGCAGATTGACAAACAATTCTGCTAATTTTGAAAATGTTCTTTATTAAGCAATTCTTAACACAATACATCTGAAATAAATTAAAGTAATAATTTAGGCAATAGTAAAGAAAATATAATAACTGTATAATCTCTCAAATTGTATTACAAAAGTCACTGTGGTACTAATTAAATATTTTTGAAATAAGCTATGCTTTATTTTTCAGATAAAGTAAAACAAAAGCACAATACCTAAAACAGCTATGATTTATATAAAATGGTGATAAGCCATTAAAGGCTAAAAAGATCAATCATCTCTGGGTTTTTTGTAAGTATCAGATATCTCTCAATCAAATGAAAATCTTAAAAGGGATGACATACCTAGAATTTATGCAAGCTCTTTCATATTAATTACTCAATACTCTCTAAATTTTAATATGGAGTAGAAATAAAAGTACTAAGTGGATTTATACCTTTACAAGCACATCCGTTAGTTTAACATTTTATGCAATTAAAATGAATATAGTGACAATGCTTTGAGTGACAAATACCATACTTTACACTCTGGTAAGAAATTATTCATGCCCTATTCATATTCAAAGACTCTGCATACTCAGAGACTATTACTAAGCTGTGATAAACCAGATGTTATGCTTCACAGAAATGTATATATATATTTTTGGGGAAAAACTTTCCAAATACTCTCATTCATAGTTTATCTACAAGCCAAAGTCATGGGAAATATTTTTCCATAACCAGGGCAAGTTTCAGATAACTAGCTTTTTGACCTATACCAAAAAGCCCCAGGGCAGCAGGGGTCAGGGAGAGGGGGGAAGCGGGTTCTCAAAATCACCCAAGGGATGGAGCTTTTTCATCTTCTGCCAGCCAGGAAAGCAGCTGCCCATAGGCCCAATGCTGCTCTACAAAAGTGCTTGTTAAAATCATCAACAACAGCCGAGGTTCAAAATCCAGCAGTCCACTCTTCCTGTTCACCTCTCTTGGCCTGCCAGCAGCATTTGATGAAGCCCTCCTTGAAGTGCTTTCTTCACTTGGCTTTCAGAATATTGCTTTCTAGCTGTCTCCCCACGGGGTTCTTCCTGTTCGTCTCTACATACCACAGTGCCTCAGGGTCCTCAGACGTTGCTCTCCACCGCAAGCCCTGGGCGTCTCTCCCAGTGCCAGGGCTTCACACGCCATCAACATTCTAATGATTCCCAAAGTGCCTGAGTTTGGACAACTTGCCTAAACTCCAAACTCACCTCCACTCAGATGTCCTCTCGGGATCACTGCCTTCACATGTCAACCTGAACCCCTAAACTACCCCTCCCGCCCCAGTCTAGCACCGGGGCAGCTGCATTCTAATTGACCGTGATAACTGACGGTGCAACAATGCTCCACGCCTGCTCATTCTGTCCTTCTCGGTCACAGCTGGGAGTAACAGAGCTGGGGCAAAGGAGAGGAGACGCAGGCAAGTTCAGCGTGATTCTTGGAATTTTAGGGAGAGGCAGACAGAAAGGGATTCCAGGAAAGGGTTCAGTAAGAGGAAAGCATTAGACTTTGGCTAACATGTCTACACCAATAAGATCCCAGCCAAATTACCCTTTCAGTCGGGCACCTGGCACGTGCCTCTCACCGGGCCAGATACTAGGCACAGCTGAGGGAAAAACCGGCTTGTGGTGCTTACAAGAAGGAGACAATGGAAAGTACAAGCTGGCAGAAAGAAGACTAGAATCCACACCTTCTGGCACCAGGTCAAGAGATTTTCTTCAACCCGTATGCCTCAATAAACTTGCACCAAAACAACTCAGGAATTTGTCATATTTAAATAAAGTATAAAATGTAAGTTTTCTACAACAAAATAAACATCATCTTTTGGCAATATCTTTGAAAAAATGTTAAGCTGAGCAGATCTTGTGACATCCTAAGAGCACCATACATTTCGAGATACAACATAACTTCAAGCTTAAGATAAAGATGACAGAAAGAAAGCTCTCATGGTCACCAAAATGTTACAGAACACTCACTGATGCAAAGACAGCCAGGGCAGGGCAGGAAAAGAGCTTGATCCCAACAGCAAACCTCAGCCAGGATAAAAGTCTGATATGTGTGTGCATCTATTACACTGTGTTGGGTTTGTTTTCTTTTTAATTAGTGACAAATTTTGTGTTACTTTGAGCCTTTCAATTCTAAAATTCAAATGTGTCCCAATTCTAAAATTCAAAAACAAGGTAACAAAAATAAAATGAGAAGCACTGCTTGAGAAGAGGTTTATCCCATAAAATTTACATCAGATTTTTCATATGGAATTTTTTCATCCAGTTGTACAAAAATGTTTTCTTTGTATTTCACCCAGTTTTTCTTATAGAAAAATGCACATAAACAGATTTTTGATCACATTTAGAACAGCTAACCAGAGAATGTGAAAAATTCCAAAATTAAATTATTTTTTATAAAACCTTATAATAAAACCTTCAGAAAATAGATATTTGCTAAATAGATGAATTTTGTCATCTGTCCCTTTTAACATAATTATCTGTATTTCAATGTAAATTCAGCTTTGCATTTACACACTGAATTAAAGCTTTTGCAATTTTCTTTCATCAGAGAAAGGAAAAGGAAGCTGGGAATGCCTCGCATCTTAAAGGATTACCATGGAAGGTCATTTACAAAAAACATGTTTGCCTCACACTAGATTCTGTAACCTAAAATTCTATTTTAAATATTTCTTTACCATTAGGTAGCAATTCTTGGATGCCTCCACTCAGCCTGTCCCCTCAGAATTTCTACTTAAGGGAGAATTCTAAAATTGTTTTCTAGCTCTTCATGAAATATCAATGTAAATCCCTAATAAAGAAAGAATAAAGCCAGGCACCATGGCTCAAGCCTATAATCTTAACACTTTGGGAGGCCAGGGCAGGAGGATCCCTTGAGGCCAGGAGTTTGAGACCAGCCTGAGCAAAAGCGAGACCCCACCTCTACAAAAAGTAGAAAACTTAGCCGGGTGTGGTGACACACACCTGTAGTCCCAGCTACTTGGGGGGCTGAGGCAAGAGGATAGCCTGAGCCCAGGAGTTTGAGGTTGCTGTGACCTGGGCTGACACCAGGGCACTCCAGCCTGGGCAACAGAGCAAGACCCTGTCTTAAGAGGAGGAAAAAGAGAGGAGAAAGGGGAGAGGGGAGAAGGGAAAGGGGAGTGAGGAGTAAAGGAGAAAGGGGAGAGAAGAGCGAGGGGAAGAGGACAGAGAATAGAGGAGAGAAGGGAAGGAAAGGGAAAGGGGAGAGGGGAGGGCGGGAAGGGGAAGGGAAAGGAAAGGAAAGGAAAGGGGAAGTGGAAGGGGAAGGAAAGGGAAGGAAAGGGGAAGAGGAAGAGGAAGGGGAAGGGAAGGGGAAGAGAAAGGGGAAGGAAGGGGAAGAGGACACGTGTCTATCCCAAAGCCAATAATATACCATCTTAATTTGTACATCATTAAAAATAAGTCTTCAGTGCTGATAAGGCAAGACCCCTCATTTTCTTCTTCTTTATGATTGCTTGGCTATTGGGGGCCTCCTTTTGCTCCTCAAGTCCCTCCCAAAATCAGTGCTGAGAATTTAAGTGTGATTAACTGAATCTGTACATCATTTGTGAGAATCATCTTTTTGATGCTCAATCTTTCTATTCAAAAGGATATGTCTCCATCTAATTATTTTTTAAAAGTCTTACAATGAAGTTTCATGTTTCCACATACATCGCACACATTCCTGGATGCGTTTTTGCTCCCACTGTCAGTGCTCTCTCTTTTTGACATCTTTTCCCTGGTACTGGTATAGGGACGAGTGATTATTTTTAATGAGTCTCACATCCAACCATCGTGTGACACTCTTCTTATTTCTAATAATTTGTTGATTTTTTTCCAGCTTTTTAATGGAAGCAATCACATCGCCTGAGAAGGACAATGCTATTTCTCCTTTGAACAGTCCTTATTTATTTCTGTTTCACAGCTACGCAGGCCAGGAATTATGAACAGTGTCGGACATAGGTGGTGATAGTGAGTCCTCCTATCTTGTTCCTGATTTTAGGAGACACCTTCTAACATTTTGTTAAGAAACAGATACCTGTCATCAGGCTAAGGAAGTATCCTTCTATTCCTAGTTTGCTGAGAGCTTTTCCAAGAATAGGTGTGTTGACGTTTCTCAAGTGCTTTTTCTCAATGAGATAATATATGTTTTTATTTTCATTGGCTAAAGTCATGAATTAAATTTAACATTTCAAATGGAAACTTCCCTTGCATTCCCGGGAAAGCCCAATTCGATCTTTTGCTACAGCTGCTGCATTTCGTGTATGCTCACAAGTCAGACTGGCTCCTCTCATTCCTTTCTTGCATTGCGTTTGTCAGCTTTAGGTATAAAGGCTACGCCAGTTTGAAATAATGAGTTTAGGAGTAATATCTCACTTTATTATCGTAAGTGCAAGACTGTAATAATCTATTCCTTACAAGTTAGGTAAAACACCTGAAATGTAAATCTCCAACATCTAGGCTAGGCAAGGTAGCTCACACCTATAATCCTAGCACTCTGGGAGGCTGAGGCAGGAGGATGGCTTGGCCCAGGACTTCGAGGTTGCTGTGAACTAGGATGATGACGCCACAGCACTCTAGCCCAGGTGACAGAGCAAGACTCTGTCTAAAAAAAAAAGAAAGAAAGAAAAGGAAAAAAGGAAAGAAAAGGAAGGGAAGGGAGGGAGGGAGGGAGGGAGGAAGGAAATCTCTAACATCTAAAACCCAGGCCTGGTGCTTTCTCTGTGAAAAAATTTATTATAACAAATGGTTCAGTGTCTTTGGTGGTTATATGACTACTCCATCTCATAATTTCTTCTTGAGACAGAAATTTCATATTTATTAGCATAAAGGTTTTTCTCGGTATTTTTATTATCTTTACAGTCTCTGCCGTGTCCGTGACCATGCCTTTCTTTCATTTGTAGCACGTTTCGTTAAACACTCTTTATTGCTCCCTTGTAAAGGGCTTGCAGCCTCTCCGTCTTCTATTTCACGCACACTGACCCGTGTTGTTGCTTTCCTTCAACTTTCTTTAAATTTATAACTTCATGTAACTTTTTAAAATGTCTTTGCAAGGTAAAGCTTGGCTATCTGTGGTCTTCTGTTGCTAACTTAGAATTTAAGGTTGTGAATTTCCCTCAATAGCACTTTAACCAAATCTCATACATTTGGATACACGGTAATTTTATAATCATTCCATCTTCATATTTTTCCCATTATAGTTTCTTCTTTGACCCCTGAGCTATTTATTTAGTTCTTTTTAAGTTTATAAATATGTGCTTTTAAAATCTCTATACATGTATTTTTGTTTCTAACTTTAACTGCACTGTGGACAGAAAACATTGTCTATCAATTTTCTGAAAATTTAAGACTTAAGGGTTGTGTGCATAAACTCATTTTTTTAAAAACATTTCATGTATTCATGAGAAGACTACATATTCTCTAATTTAGGGTTAGGAGTCTATTAAATCAAACTTGAAAATCATGTTGTTCAAATCATTATTTTCATTAATGTTTATCTTTCTGACCTAATGATAAATTGAGGGAGATATGCTGAAACTGTCCACAATGATGATAATCTTAATGACAATGATAAATTTATCAATGTGCCCACATCATTTTACTTGTATATTTTGAGGCTTTTGTTTTTAGGTACATACAAGTTTAGGGTTATGTTTCCTGAAAAATTAAACCTTTTATCATATGTAGCAACTGTCTCTCACTAATAATGCTTTTTATCTTAAAATACATTTTGACTGTTATCATAATATACTGACACATCTGTTTCTTTTGGTTAGTAACCTTCTGGTACCAAAAAAGCTATATCTATTAGAAACAATACACAGAGGATTTTAATGCTTTAGTCAAATCTGAACATCTCTGCCTTTTAACAGCAAGTTTAACCAACTGACATTAAAGTTAATTATTGGACTTATTTCAACATCAGCCTATTCAATATGTCCTAAATATAGGCTTTCTTTCTCGTCACATTTTTTTTAGGATTAGATGAACTTTCTTGGTTTTTGTTTTGTTTTTCTTACTACTCCCTCCACGTCCCTACTCATTTGCAAGTTTTATGCTCCATTCTTATTTCCTCAATTTTACCAAGAATACATAAACCGTAAATGAAATATCTTATGCTCCCTCTCAAAGACCTTAAAACATTTAAGTCTCTAAAACACAAAATCCAATGAAAAAGGTCTGAGTCAAACATGAATCAACTTGTTCAAATTAGAACTCAAGTCGGATTTTTAAAATAAATAAAAAGAATGGAATAGAATTAATTTCAAATAACAAGCAAAATAAAGAAGACAGAAGATACCTGAGATAAACAGAAGGAAAACCACCAGACCTGCTGCCTCTTTTATTGTTTTAGTACAATCTGTGAGCTAAGAATGGTTTTTATATTTTTTCTAAATGGCTGGAAAAAATAAAAATACTATTTCATAACATATAAAAATCATATGAAATTCAAATTTCAGTATGCATAAATAAAGTTTTATTGGAACAGAGCCATGCACATTTGTTTATACATTGTCTATGGCTGCTTTCATGCTATAATGTCAAAGCTGAGTTGCTGCAACAGAGACCATATGGCCCTGAAAAGCCTAAAATATTTACTATATGACCCTTTAAGATAAAGTTTGCCTGCTCCTGGTTTTTAACATATTAAATGAGTAGATTAGATCAAGATACTTCGTTTCTACATGCCCTTCAAAATCTCACTGAATCATCATAAAAGACAGTTTAAAATTTTAAAGTCTATTGTCATGTTGTAATAAAAAGTATCTCTAATAAATACTGAAGAACTCACGGAGGAAAAATGGAGAATGGATCGGAACCCAGAACAGAAAAACTACAGCTATCATGACAGAAAAGAAAATGCCCCTGCAAAGACAGAAAGAATCCCAGAAAATTTTCAATTTCAGAATCCATAAAATATAATGGAAAGAGAATCTGGAACAAACATGGAGGTAATTCTAACAATAAGACCAGCTTTAGCCACTTTCCCTATCATATATACAGTTACAGGCATCATCAACCTTTACTTCCAAGATTAAGCTCTCTGAGCAACTTCTAAACAAAGTTCATGCTCTACCTCAGGAGACATCCAAACATGAAGCTGGAGAGAGAAGCAAGGAAGGGCCCAAGACAATATTGACAAACAATAAAAAGAGGCAGTATAGATGACTAAGCCAACAATCATCATAGAAATCAAACATGTATTTTTAAATGTTAGCTCTAACAAAAATAAAGAAAAAATAACAAAACTGCACAGGATCCCAAAAGGTGTTAAATGATCAAATTCTATTAATCTTTCAAGTAATAGTCGATTGCTCTATACAGAGCACAGAAAAAACGGAAAGCTCATTCTGGGAAGGTTATATAACCCTGATACCAAACCAGAAAAATAATACAGACAAAAGTACTTAAAACTGAATCCAGCAATAAATATATACTAAAAACCACTGGAACCCCTAACTACAGTGACTGAGTAAGTCTTATTCTAGTACTGCAAAACCAGTGCAGCCTTAGTAAATCTATTAATATCACTCAGTACGATAAAGGTTAAATGAAGTAAATGCTAATATAAATCAGTGATAATCCTGATATATATTTTAAAAGCATTTGACAAACTTTAACATTTATTCTTGATTAAAAAGCAGAAACAAATTCCTAACAAGCTGAAAGAAACTGCCTGAACTTGATAATTACTTGCAAAATATTAGATCATTAAATATAAAATGTCCAATTTCAAATCAAAAGTGCAGTTTATTATATCTCAAACAGGAAGCAGTACAATTAACCAAAGTATGCTCCTGAACTATCGATACAGTTTTGCCATCTTAAGGGTAGCTGGTTCATGCCAGCAACCAAGAAGCCTGGAGAGCAAGTGGCAATGAAATCACAAAAGGTGTTTCCCACAGTTGTGGAGAATTGAATATTTTTCCTTGCAGGAAGTGGTCCAAAGCCTGGAAGTAGCAGTAGTCAGTTGGTGCAAGACCTGGTGAATACGGCGGATGACAGAGAGTTTCCAAGTCCAGCCTGTGTAGTTTGAGCAGCACTGTTTTTTCCAACACGTGGTCTTGCAAGAGGATTAGCCTATCTCTGTTGACTAATCTCAGCTGTTTAATCACAGCATCCTCATCATTTTATCCAGTTGGTTGCAGCAGACATCCACTGTAATAGACTGACCAGGTTTCATGAAGCTGTAGTGGATAACACCAGCGCTGGACCACCAAATAGATACCATTAGCTTTTTTTGATGAATATTTGGTTTTGTGCAGTGTTTTGGCACTTCATCCTTACCCAACCATTGTGCTGAATGCTTGCGACTGTCAAAAAGAATCTACTTTTCATCATACATAACAATAAGGCATAGAAATCGTTCGCCTTTATGACATGACAGCAAAGAAAGGCAAGTTTCAAGACAATTTCTCCTCTGACACTTGTTTAATTCCCGTGGTACCATCTGCCCAGCTTCTTTACCTTGCCCATTTGCTTCAAATGGTCCAACATCGTTGGATTAGTAACGTCAAACCTTGCTGCTACTTCATACATAGGTTGAGGTGGATTCGCTTCACTACAGCTTTCAACTCATCATCATCCACCTTGGTCTCAGGTCACCCACATGGCTCACTTTCAAAATTAAAATCACCAGAATGGAACTTCTCAAACCATCGACATACTGTGCATTCATTAGCTACATCCTTACCAAACACTTCAGTGATATTTCAGGCTGTCTGCACTGCATTGTTCCATGATGAAACTCATACTCAAAAACAACACGAGTTTTTGACTTATGCATGGTTTCACAAAAATTGCTCTAAAACAAATTTGAAAGATAAACACGAGCCAAAATGTGCACTTGAAAGACTGAGGATGGACCTTAACAATAGCAAAAAAAAACAAGAAGTGTCAAAGTGAAACGTCAGAGGTATCAACTGTCAAACTTAGTACTTAAGGAAATCAGACACCTCATACTTAATGACCTAATATTAAAGGTACTCACCAAAGTCAAAGATAAGTATGAATAGTCTCATTTTAACAAATGAATATTGTACTGAGGGCCTTAGACAACATGAAAAAATATGAAAAATATATAAGATTAAAATGTTGGGAAATGAAAAGATAAAAATTGCATTATTTGTGGATAATTATTGATAGATAATGAACTTTTCATATGGAAAACACAAGAAAATTAATTAAGGAAGAACAACAATTAACACAAATAACTAGTAAGCTGGCACAATATAAAATATGCACATAAAATTTAATAACTTTCCTCCAGATCTACAATAACAAAACTGCAACAGAAATAAGAGGAAGATCCCATTCAAAGGAATAAATGCTACAAAATTGCTAGGAATAAACTTGAGGAGGAAAAAAAGATATAAGACCAATGTGAAGAAAACTGTAAAACATTCTTGAAGGACATTAAAAAATGAATGACCCCGATAAATGACAGCCATGCACACTGTGGAAAGATTCAGTATCACAAAAATGTCAATTCTTTCTTAACAAGATTTAATAAAATTCCAATCCCAGTTCCAATAGAGTAATTTTTCCATTTTCCTTTAAAACATAATAATTCTAAATTCACTTGGAAGAACTGATGTGTCAGAATCAACAAAATCTTCACGAAAAAAGAATAATAAAGGGAATCTAGTACCTTCCAAATATTGTTTTAAATTTAAAGATACTAGAATCAAATTAGGGTTGCACATTGGAAGACATTATATGTATCACATTTAATAACAAAGGTTTAACATAAAAATATTTTTTCAATAAATAAGTAGCTATTAAGTAATCCTATAAAAGGAGGATGAAGGCTGTAAAAAGGCAATTTATAGAAGGGAAAAAGCCAGTCTAATTTGAAAAGAGAAAGCATTATATAAGCATTTGGGGAAATGCAAATTAAAATACTGAGATGCCTTTCTTGATTTTTACCAGGTAAACATAAAAAGGAGCAACATTAAATGCTGGCAGGAGTATGAGGAAATTATTAATAGATAGCATCATATAATTGATGGGAATATAAATTATTATAATCTTTTCGGTACATAATTTGGTAGCATTTATTATAATATAAAATGAACACCTGATAATTGGGGCAGCAATTCCATATGGAATCTATTCCTATGTACAAGGATAGTCACTGCTTTATTATAAATAACAAAAAGAATTTTAAAAAGACCTAAATGTTCATTAATGAAGAAATATTTTAAATTTTATACAAGACTGTGAATGAGTATGCAGGAGGAAATTAAAAAGTAATAATAAGTAAACTGATAGGTATCATAATACTAAAAAAAAGTATGATCCTATTTATGTCAAAAACAAAAAATTGCAAACCAATAAATATGTTTGTATGTAAGTTATTTAGGACAGAGATATTTTAAGTCAATGGCTTATGCCAAATTATTGTTGTCATATGCCATGCCATCATACGTAAGAGTTATCTGTAATTACAAAATATTTTACATAATTTTTCAAATTAAATATATTAAGTGCTGTTTTATAGCAACAAGCTATACGTCATGATTATGTAAGTATTTAGCCAAAGCTTATATATACAGACAGCGTGTAACTTTTAAAATTTGACATTTAAGGTCACCTTCAGCATGCTAAAAAGAGAATTTAATTGTGCTTACCAATATCATTAATCACTGCTCTTATTTTGGAGACAAAAGGACCAACTTCACTGGAATTCATTTTTGCTCTTTCCTTAAGGTCAGCACCTGCAAAGTATTTTATTTATAAATATAATCTAGTTATAAACAAAATTTTAAGGCAAAGAATTGAAAATTTGCTTAATGTATAACCTGAAGATCCACTTAATTCATTTGTTAAAGGAATGACATTGTCTAAGTTTTCTTTCTCAATGACCACCGTAAGCAAGAAGGAAGTCTTTATTTTTTCATACACCCACTATGTGCTTAAAGCAATGCTTCTCAAACTTTCTGGTCACAGGACCCCTTCATATTCTTAAAGGAAAACACTATGCTTGGATTGTATCTGTGGTAGTTACTCTATTAGAAAATTGAAACTAAAAATTTTTAATGTTTATATGTTCATTCAAAAATACAAATAAACCCATTAATGTCAATATAAATAACTACAAATTGGTGCCACCACCTTGGTTCATGCAAAAACCCTAAGCAGTTTTACCCACCACAGCTTTTGCAGTGCATGAGTGCAAATGCCAACCCAGTGAAAAGGGCAAATCACCCTCTAGTGCTATGAAAATTGTTCTGACGTAGTGGATGCAGCAGATGCCCACCTTCATAACTGTGGACCACAGTTGAGAATCACTAGCTTTAAAGTGTGAACAATCTGGCCCGGCGTGGTGGCTCACGCCTGTAATCCTAGCTCTCTGGGAGGCTGAGGCGGGCAGATTGTTTGAGCTCAGGAGTTCGAAACCAGCCTGAGCAAGAGCGAGATCCCGTCTCTACTAAAAATAGAAAGAAATTAATTGGACAACTAAAAATATACAGAAAAAATTAGCCAGGCATGGTGGCGCATGCCTGTAGTCCCAGCTACTCGGGAGGCTGAGAAAGGAGGATCGCTTGAGCCCAGGAGTTTGAGGTTGCTGTGAGCTAGGCTGATGCCACGGCACTCACTCTAGCCCGGGCGAAAGAGTGAGACTCTGTCTAAAAAAAAAAAAAAAAAAAAAAAAGTGAACAATCTGGCATTCTCATAAACATGACTTCATTACAGAATCATAACTTTGGAATAGATAAAAATAAACATAAACATATGGAATTCCTTAAGGGATCATTAACTCTGAGCTCAACAAAGACATTTGTTTTAATAAAACTCAAGATCTGAGAAAAAAAATGGTCACCATTTAAGTAAACAAACAACAAAGTAAACTTACAGTATAGAAGGCATACACTTTATTTACTCTCTTATTATAGTCCATTATAAGTTAGTTATGACTACGCGTAATATCAAGTATGGGCTGGGGCTGGGACTTTCTGATCTCACACACTTCCAGGAGTGAGAACCGGAGTAGGCAAAGCACGTATCCCACGACCCATCAGTCCTTGGGTGTGCACACCCTAGAACAGCTTTCACACATCCAAGAAAATGCCCACAGTAACAGTCACTGTATTATTATAGCACACACATAATAGCAAACATTGGAAGCAGCCTAAATGTCCAACAGGAGAATAAAATTAGGACATATTTATAGAACAGATTGTTACACATACAGCATGGAAATGAAAGACTCTTTGCTTCACAGATTGAAACAAAAAAAAGGAAATGAAAGCATCACAGCATAAATACAGATAAATCTAACGTAATACTGAAGAAAAGTAAAATTACGGAAAGATACATAGGATAGTAAAACCACTTACATAAGTTTCTAAAACAAGAATGCTATTTAGGCATAGAAAGCATGTGTGCAAATGATAAATAACAATTTGTAGTTATAGGAGTGGGGTGTGATCGGCAATGGGAACACAAAGGACCTCAATTTTATGTGTAATATTGTATTGCTGAGGTTGGGTAGTGGGCGCTCAATATGTCAGTAATCATCAAATGGTTTTGGATGCCTGACATGTCTTTATGATTAATTTTTTCATGAAGAATTAAAATTTAACAAAGAAGAAAAATGTTAGCAGGCCCAAAACACTGCATTTGCTAAAAGAAATAATAAAATAGTTTAACCTAGTGCCATTTAAAATTGAGAATATAAAATGTGGCTAACTACACACTATTACATATGTAGGTCAGTAAGAGTAGCTAAACGTTGTGCAATGTGGGGTGGGGAGATGAACGGCACAAAGAGGAGCCGAGGCAATGAAAAGAAAGCAGCCATGGGCTCTGGTGGCCCTGGAGAAGGCCCTGCGGCCGATCCAGCAGCTAACCCACTTGGTCTCAGGGTGGGCTAAGCAGCAGGCTGCAGTCTAACACACCACCTGGTTCTGACTTTGCCTTCACGGCATGCTGTGGAAACCACACTCCGGGACGGAAGGGACGGGGCTGCTGGGAGCCAGGCCAGGAGCTGGCTCCTGGCACCTGTGGCCCAATCTGCTCACATCCGTTGCAGGGAAGAGGTCTGGAAGACTGGCTGCGTTATCTAGGGGGGCCTTATCCACACGACAGAAGTGTTGAGACTTCTTCTGGATCCAACGTTTATTTTAGAGATAATTAACTTTCCCCGTGGAATGTTAAACACGTGTAAACTTGACACTACCTTAAAAAATTTAATATCCATTCTGCTTTTACTTTGGAAACACATGCTGAGATCTCAAACACTAAAAATACAGTTTCACCTCTATTCTTTCCGAGGTCATTTGGTAGTACCCAAAATCTTCTCTGAGGCCTCGTATTTCTCAGTGCCACTACTTCTTACATTCAAATCTTTTACGTTCATGACGTGCATGGCTCATTGCAGGCTCTCCTGCTCATCTACAGACCATTTGACAACTTCCCTCTCTCCACAAATCTCAAAATCTCCTGCCAGTCCTGATACCTACTTATTAAGAAACCAGAAAAGAAATTCTACCAGCACCCACCACTGATGCCAGCCACTTGCAAGGACCTGAACCCAGACGCTCCGCCCTGCCTCCGGTTACTGCAGATGGATTAACTCATGGAGACTAAGCTGTCCTCCTGTGCACTGTGTTCAACCCCGTGTCTCCTCAGGACATCACTTCAGCATTTATACTCTGCCCAGCTGGCATCAATCTTCCCCCTCTACAGACTCGTTCTCGTCAGCATACAATAATGCTGCAATACTGCCATCTTAAAAACACCTCATGGAGACTACGCTGCCGGGTGACCAAATAGGTTATCATCAGACCAATTCTTCCATGAACCACTGGAGAGAATACATAAGACTGTTATTTGAGAGTAATGGAGAGCAACTGAGGCAGCCAAGACGCAAGAGGCTGGAAAGCCAGAGAGAAGGGAAACTGTGGTAAACCCCCGCCTTCCCCTCAGAAAGGAAAGGATATACTGAGTCATAAACTTGGGGCACGGGGGACCAAAAGCCCTGGCAGGAAGCAACAGCTCAGAAGTCTCTGCAGTCTCCTAAAGCTGGGGAGACCAGCAATGGCAGTGAGGACTACTGACCGAGCCGGAACGCAGAGCCCAAGATCCTGGAGAAAAGGAACTGCAGAGAAAGGAGCCTGCTTGAGGGAGACGCATATTTCTGAGGCAAATGTAAGTTTCCAAACAATCTCATAAAAATGGGAGAAAAAACTGGAGCTCAGAGCTTGAAAAGGAAGAGGACCTATAAATACCCAAAGCTTTCAACTGAGACCTCTGAAGGTTAAACATAAAGCAAGATAGATACAAAGAAAACCACACCAAGTCCAACTGCTGAAAGCCAAAGACAAAAAGAGAATCTTAGAAACTGCCAAAGAAAAAAGACAACTGAGTATCTAAAAACGACACCAAGACTGACAGCTGACTTCTCAACTTCTCAAAATGAATGACACCTTTAAAGTGGAGAAAGAAGATAACTGCCAATCTAGAACTCTAACTAGGCAAACTCACCCTTCGAAAATGATGGTGAAGCATGGGCATTTTTATACACACACACACACGCACACACAAACCGTCACCAGCAGTGCCACACCAAAAGAAACATTGAAGGGAGTTCTTTAGGAAGAAGATTATGAGAGCAGACTTTTAAATCTTATTTTACACTGCTTACAAGAGTTGTATAGTATAGGAGGAGCACAGAATGGCTAAAGCAAAAGATGCTAAAAGTAGCCAAAAGGAACTTGTAAAATGATCCTACTATCTGATAAACAGTACTCAAGCTAGAGGGTCAACGTATTGTAATCAACAAGATAATCTATTAAAAAAATCACAAGAATTTTAAATTGGGATTACATATAGGAAGACAGCCCCAAACATATAAAGCAAAAACCAATGGGAGCTAAAAGAAAAACTGACAATCACAGTAGATTTTTAACAGATGTCTCTCTGTAACTGATAAACAAGTAAGC
This sequence comes from Avahi laniger, assembly GCA_963575035.1. Classification (NCBI taxonomy): domain Eukaryota; kingdom Metazoa; phylum Chordata; class Mammalia; order Primates; family Indriidae; genus Avahi; species Avahi laniger. The sequence continues at coordinate 40,795 of CAUYSK010128939.1, forward strand.
AAATATCCTTATCAAGTATCCCTACTATCACAATATATGAAATGAGAAAAAGTTAATGCCAAAGTACACAAGAAAAGAAATAGTAAAAACAGGAGCCACGGACACATGGATGGATGCTTTCTGGACAGTCCTCATATTTTTCTATAAATTTGCCTTTCCTAGACATTTCATACAAATAAATTCCTATAATACATGGCATTATCTTTCTGTTTTCTTTCACAGAGCATGTTTTTCAGGGTCATCCATGTTATAAGCATGAAATCAGTACTGTTTTCTTTTTACTGCCAGAGAGTTTTCCACTGTATGGACATACAAACATTTTGCTTATTCAATCATCAGATAATAGACAGCTGGATTATTTCTACTTTTTGGCTACTATGAATGACGCTGCTATGAACATTTACTTACAAGTCTGTGTGTGAACAAATATTTTCATTTGTTTGGGGTAGATACATGGAAGTGGAATTGCCAGGTCATATTGTAAATTTTGTTTATCTTGGTGGGGAGACGTGCCAAACTGTTTTCCTAGGTTTGCTGTGCCATTTTATTTTCCTCCCAGCTATGTACGAGGGTCTGCTTTCCCACAAAATCATCAACAATTGTCTTGTCTTTCTGATTACAGCCATTTTAGAAGGGGTGAAGTGGTATCTATAATGGATTTAGTTTGCATTTCCCTGATGACTAATGAGGTTAAGCATCTTTTCATGTGCTTACTGGACACTTATACAGCTGCTCTGTGAATGTCTATTCATATCTTTTGCTCATTTTTCTTTACTGAGTAATTTCTTTTCTCCTTATTGAGTTCTAAGAGTTATATCTTAGATACAAGTCTGTTCTCAAACATATGATTTACAAATATTTTCTCCCAGTCTGTGTCTTGTCTTTTCATTTTCTTGATGGTTTTTGAAGCACAATTTTAATTTTGAATTAAGTTCAATTTATCAACTTTTTCTTATATCACTTGTGCTTTTGGTGTCGTATCTAAAATCAACGTTCATGCCTGATTAAATTCCCTGTGCAAACTTGGAAGAAAAGGGAATCTTTCAAATCTAATAAAAAGTAAATGTAAAATACTTACACCTAACATAATCTTTAATGGTCAATTATTGAAAGCTTCCTCCCCGAGATCAAGAAAGAGACAAAGGTGCTCCCTGTCAGTTTTACAGACTGTGAGACGTACTAGTGAGAGCAACAAGACTAATTTAAAACTTGCCAGGGAAGGACAGGGTCAAGACGGACGACCAGACGCAGGTGGTACGTGCCTCCTCCACAGAAAAGGACCAGGGCGGTCAGCGGATTCTCACATTTCAAACAGTCGCTTAGGAGAGAAAACTAGAGAACACTAGGATTCACTAGGGAAGCGATAGGAAGCACCAAAAGTAAGGAAAGGGTTCAGGACAACTGAACCCTCACTGCTGCCTAACTGTTGGGAAAAGCTCCTGGACGCAGGGACACAGGAACGGAGAAGCTCCCAGGGCTCCACTCCCTGAGAGAAGCTTTTGCGATCTTGGCTACAAGAGAAATCCCGCTTCCCCCGCCCCCCAAACCCAATGCATGACTCATGCAGGTCTTGGGCCTAACCAGGGAGCTGCGCGGAGACTACACAGAGACATCGTTCCAGAAAGGAAACTCACACTGAATCCCGCAGGCATGCGCACCCAGAGAAGCTGGAGGCGGGCGTCACTCTGAGAGCCCTGACACCACAGGCAGGGCAGCGGACACTGCGCAGCTCCAAGGAGGGAGAGGGGAGCCCAGGCTCTGCCACGCGCCCCTGGGAAGTTCCCCATTGCCCTGATGTGGGCTACTCACTAAGACGTGAACAGACAGCATTTTCCACAGTTTCTCGTTCATGCTGACTGCCTGGGTGGGGCCCAAAGCTTCTATGTGCCCTTTTGAGAGTCGGACATCAGGCAGTAACCTGCCCCCACGATGAATTTTGGCTTAACACAGCTGTAGCCCCCACCTGGCTGGGGAAAGGCAGAGAAAACAGGCTTTCCAGCACACATCTGGGATGGTGCCCACCATCTTGCAGCTGGCTACCGTGGGACCGAACCTCGAGCAAACTGCACCACCCACAGTTTCTTGCCAGCACAGCCAGCCTCTCTGGTCATGGGCCAAAGGCACCATTTTTGGAGTCTGAAGCCAGGCAGTGCCCCAGCCTTCAGGCTAAATTCAGGCTGACACAGCCTTGCCCAGCTGAGGAGGGACAGGAGAGCCCCAGGTCTCCTACACACACCTAGGACAATTCCCGCCGCCTTGCTATGGGTTTCTGTGGTAACCCAGTTGTGGGCAGACAGCACCTTACATATGCAGTGAGCCTAGAAGGGACCCCATCCTTTCTGGTCACGGGCCCAAGGTGCCAGGTTGGGGGTTTAAAGTCGGGCAGTGCCCGGCACTCAGAATGAATATGGACTGACGCAGCTGCAACTCCACCCAGCGACAGGGGAGCCCAAGCTCTCCTACTTAGTCCTAGAAGAATTCCACTGCCCTGCCAAAAGCTGCAGCAAGACGCAGATGCAGGCGGACAGCACTCCATCCGGCATCTTGCCTATGCTGTTTGCCTGGAAGAGGCCCCACCCTCTCTGGTCACAGGCCCAAGGGGCCATTTTGGGACTTTAAAGATGGGCAGCCCAGGAAGGGACATGGAGATAGGGACCTTCCCTCTTCTAACCACCAAACTACAGACGTAGCCACGTCTGCTCCAAAGCATGACCTTGTAGTGCAGGTGAGCTGTGGGGTAGCCAGTTCCAGGCTTGCAGTGGGGACACCCCCAACAGTACCCTGCTCATCGCACCCGCGTTCTGCACGGCGGGTGCGGCTCACTTCCCTCCCTTCACAAACAGGCAGTGCTTCTGCAGCTATCCCAACCCACGAGTCCTAGCCCTGGGATTCTCTCACTAGATCCACAGCCAACGCTCCCCAGCACCCACTAAGTCTGCAGTAGCCTTAGGGAACCATTAGGTCCCAGGGAAACTATGGGTCTCCCAGAGCGTGGGCATCCAGGGAGGGCTGATTCCAGCTGCACGCCAAAGGACTGCCTAGGACAAAGGGGACCAGGGCACCAGCTCCTCACCATTCAGAGCTTTCTTCTCCTCCACTCCACTCTCCACCACTGCCAAAGCAGCCATGGCTCTTTCTGCTTGGGACTGTGAAGGACTCCACAGGGGACAAATAATCCAGGGCACTTGGGAGCAGCTTCCCCACCTCCGACACAGCATTTATCACACTCCAGATTACACAGAGCTTGGGGCTCACTCTTTTCCCTCTAAAAAGTTGCAACAAATGCTTTTGTGATCTCCCAAGGACGACAGCTATCACTTGCCCACAAGGAGGGTGGGCCTAGAAGTCCTCTCCCTGAGCTGCCTGTCTCTGCAGGGAGGAATGCCCAGAACCCCTGGAGGCAGGTCCCTTGTACAACCACACCTCCATGCCAGAGCATTTCAGCCACAGCCCATTGCCAGTCTGGTAGCCCTTCACACAGTGGGTTGAGCTGCCTCCACCACTTTAGCTGCAGCTGGGTCGGAGTGGGATCTGGGAATCTGGACAGTTGTGTGCCCTCCAAAGGACAAAGACCACTGTTACTGCCAAGAGAGAGAGGTGTGAGCGGCTTGTGCATCCCACACCTTCATGTCTCCGCTAATCTCGCCAAGAGGGGCACACCTCATCTGTTGCAGGGCTCACAGCACATTTGCCCCTTTCCTGCCTCAGCATTCTTCTGGAGCAGAAGATCACCCTAACCCTCACTATCATAGCCAGCCCCAGAATACAGGGAGGCTTGCATGCAAGGCTGCCAGCTCGGTGTCAGTCTGGTCCCCCCAGAACTCAAACACATCATCCAGGGGCCTAGGCACTGGGGATTACCTAACCTTCTCCACCATGGCATCTGAACACTCTCCCAGGGGTCTGAGGTCAAACTGACCCAAATTACCAGCCACACCACAGTGGGTACCTACCTGCATGAGCCAAAAGGCAGCTTACCTCTCCCTCTCTACACTGAGTAGAAGAGCTCCCCACAGAAGAGAACAAGTGAACCACAAAGCTACCTGTTCTGAGGTGAAGGAAGAGGTTCCAGATGAGAAGGAACCAGCCTAAGAACTCTGGAAATATGAGATACCAGGCTCTTTCAACACCCCCAAAGGATCACACCAGTTCTCTGGTAATGGTCTCCCACCACAAGGAAATTATTGAAATGTTAGATATGGAATTCAAAATATAGATTGCAAGTAAGCTCAATGGGATCGATGAGAAAATTGAAAACCAACACAAAGAATCCAAAAAAGCAATTCTGGACATGAATGAAAAATTTCCTAAAGCAATAAATCTTTAAAAAAATAATATTAGTAACAAAACTTTAAAGAGTCATTTAGGGAATTTCAAAATACAGTAGAAAGCTTTACCACCAGACTAAACCAAGCAAAAAAAAGAATTTCAGAGCATGATGACAAGGCTTTAGAATTAACCCAGTCAAAAATAAAGAAAAAATTAACAAGAGAAATGAACAAAGTCTCCAAGAAAAATGTAGGATTATATAAAATGCCCAAGCATAAGAATCACAGGTATCCCTGACGGAGAAGAAGAAAAAGCACAAATTACGGAAAACCTATTTATGGGAATAATGGTGGAAAACTTCCTTGGTCTTGCTAGCGATTTAGACATCCAGATACAAGAAGGCCAACAAACTCCTAGAAGATTCACTGCAAATAAGACATCACCAAAGTACATAGTCATCAATCTGGCCAAAGTCAAAGTGAAGTCAAAAATCATACAAGTTGCAAGACAATAGCATCAACTAACTTACAAAGGAAAATCTGTCAGACTAACAGCCAACATCTCAGCAGAAATCTTACAAGCCAAAAGGGATGGGAGTACCATCTTTGGTCTTCTTAAACAAAATAACTGTAAGCCAAGAATTTTATATTGTGCAAAACTAAGTTTCATAAATGAAAGAGAAATAAAATATTTCCCAGACAAGCAAACACTAGGGGAATTTGTCATCACTGGACCTGCAAGAAATGCTCAAAAGTGCTCTAAACACCAAAAAGATCTGTGTAAGAGGATTTGCATGTGAAAACTCACAGAAACACAAGGGAGAATACAAAGCAATTAGGAATAATCAACACGATGACTGGAACAGTATCTCAATTATCAATATTAACACTGAATGTAAATGGTCTAAATGTCCCACTTAAAAGATACAGATTGACAGATTGGATAAAAAACAACCCATATATCGGCTATCACCAAGAAGCCCATTTAACTCTTAAGTGTCATGTAGACTCAAGGTAAAGGGTTGAAAAAAATATTCCAAGCAAATGAAACCCAAAGCGAGCAGAAGTAGCTACTCTTATGTCAGATAAAACAGACTTTAAATTAACAACTGTAAAAAAAAAAAAAAAAGGACAAAGATTGTCATAATATAATGATACAGGGATAAATCCCACAAGATACAATAATCCTAAATATATATGCACCAAACACTGGAGCTCCCAGATTCATGAAACAAATACTACTAGACCTAAGAAATGAAATAATCAGCAAGATAATAATAGTAGGGGACTACAACACTTCACTGACAGAACTGAACAGATCATCGAAGCAGAAAATCAACAAAGAAAAACTGGACTTAAACAGGACTCTAGAATAAGTGGACCTAACATTTGGGGAAGACATTTACAGGACATTCTCCTCCAAAACTGCGGAACATAAATTTTTCTCATCAGCACATGGAACGTTTTCCAAGATAGATCATATCTTAGGCCACTCAACGAGTCTCAGAAAATTTCAAAAAAATCAAAATCAGACCATGTATCTTCTCAGACCACAGTGGAATAAAAGTAGAAATCAATTCCATGAGGAACTCTCAAAATTACACAAATACATAGAAATTAATCCACCTGCCATTAAACAATCTTTCAGTCAACAACAAAATCAAGATGGAAATCAAATTTTTTAATTGAATCGCCATGGTAGCACAACTACCAAAATCTCTGGGATACAAGCAATGAAAAAGGGGATTTCACAGCATGAAATGCCTACATCAAAAAGACAAAAAAATCACAAATTAACAACCTAATGTCACACCTCAAGAAACTAGAAAAATAAGACTCCAACCCAAAGCTAGCAGAAGAAATAACACATATCAGAGCAAATCTAAATAAAATTGAAACCAAAGAAATACAAAAGATCAATGAAAAATAAGCTGGTTCTTTGAAAAGACAAAACCAACAGACGATTAGCTAGATTAAACAAGAAAAGAAGAGAGAGGATTCAAATAAGCTCAATCAGAAATAAAAAAAGAAAATTCTTCATTGGAAGGGCAAAAAAAAGAAAAGAAAAAAGAAACATTACAACTGATACCACAGAAAAACAAGAGATGATCCCAAGACTATTATAAACACACCACTATGCACAAAATCTGGAGGAAACGGATAAATTTTTAGAAACACACAAGCTCCCAAGCTTGAATCAGGAAGGAATAAAAATCCTCAACAGGACAATAATGAGTAGCAAGACTGAATTGGTAATTAAAAATCTCCCAACAAGAAAAGCCTAGGACCAGATGGATTCACAGTTGAATTTGACCACACCTATGTAACAACTCGTACCTATCCTACTGGAACTATTCCATAGCATGGAGAAGTAGGGCATCTTCCCTAAGTCATTCTATGAAGCCAGTATCCATAGATGAAAAAATCCTCAACAAAACAGAAGCAAACTGAACCCAACAGAACATTAAGAAAATAGTTCACCATGATCAAGTGGGATTCAACACAGGATGTAAGGATGATTTGACATACATAAATCCATAAATGTGATTTGCCACATAAACAGAATTAAAACCAAAAACCATATGATCATCTCAATAAATACAGAAAATGTATTAAATAAAATCCAGCATCCTTTCATGATAAAAAACCTTAACAAACTAGGCACAAAAGAAACATGCCTCAAAATAATACAAGCCACATATGACAAAGCCACAATCAGCATCCTGAATGGGGAAAAGTTGAAAGCATTCCCCCTAAGAAATGGAACAAGACAAGGATGCTCACTTTTACCATTTCTGTTCAACGTAGTAGTAGTAGAAGTCCTAGCCAGAGGAATCAGATGAGAGAAAGAAATAAAGGACACCAAAACTGGAAAAGAGGAGGTCAAACTATCCCCGTATGTCAATGCTATGATTTTATATCTAGAAAATTCTGAAGAGTCCTCCAAAAGACTCCTAGAATGGAGAAATAAATTCAGGAAAGTCTCAGGTTACAAAATTAATGGACACAAATCAGTAGCATTTCTGTACACTAATAACAGCCAAGTTGAGAATCAAATCAAAAACACAATACCATTTACAATAGCTACAAAATAAATAAATAAATAAATAAATAAAATACCTAGGAATATACTTAACAAAGGAAGCATGATCTCTACAAGGAGAACTACATAACACTGATGAAATCAACCACTCAACTTCAAATTATACAAGGCTATAGTAACCAAAATAGCATGCTATTAGTATAAAACTAGACGCATAGATCAATGGAATAGAATAGAGAACCCAGAAATAAAATCATACACCTACAACCAACTGATCTGCAACAAAGCAGATAAAAACATACATGGGGGAAAAGATCCCCTGTTCAATAAATGGTGCTGGGAAAATCAGAGAGTCACATGCAGAAGAATGAACCTGGATCCCTATCTCTCACCATACACAAAAAATAACTCAAGATGGATTAAAGACTTAAATCTAAAGACCTGATACCATAAAAATTCTGGAAGCAAACTTAGGAAAAACTCTTCTTGAAATTGACCAAGACAAAGAATTTATGACTAAGATGCCAAAAGCAAATACAGCAACAACAAAAATCAATGGGACTTAATTAAAATAGCAAGTTTCTGCACAACAAAAGAAATAATCAGTAGAGTAAATAGACAACCTACAGAATGGTTAAAAATATTCACAAACTATACATCTGAGAAAGGACTAATATCCAGAATCTATAAGGAACTCAAACAAATCAGGAAGGAAAAAAACAAATAACCCCATTAAAAAGTGGGAAAAAGACATGAACAGACATTTTTCAAAAGAAGATATGCGAATGGCCAACAAACATATGAAAAGTACTCAACATCACTAATCAGGAAAATGAAAATTAAAACCACAATGACATATCACCTAATCCCTATCAAAATGGCCACTACTAAAAAGTCAAGAAACAACAGATGTTGGCGTGGATGCAGTAAAAAGGAAATGCTTATACACTTGCCGGTGGGAATGTAAATTAGTACAACCTCTATAGAAAACAGTATGGAGATTCCTCAAAGAACTAAAAGTAGACCTACCATTCAATCCAGCAATCTCACTACTAGCAAAAGTAGACCTACCATTCAATCCAGCAATCTCACACTCATCTACCCAAAGGAACAGAGGTCATTATATCAAAAAGACACATGCACTTGTGTGTTTATTGCAGGACATTTCACGATTGCAAAGACATGGAATCAACCTAAGTGTCCATCAACTGGTGAGTGGATAAAAAAAATGTGGTATATACATATACCACTGAATACTACTCAGCCACAAAAAAAAGAATGAAATCATGGCTTTCACAGCAACCTGGGTGGAAGCGGAAGCCATAATCCTAAGTGAAATATCTCAGGAATGGAAAAACAAACACTGCATGTACTCACTTTTAAGTGGGAGCTAAACAATGGATATACATGGTAATGCAAAGTGGTATAATGTACTTCGGAGACTCAGAAGAGAAAAGGGTGGGAGGGGGCTAAGGGATCAAAAATTACCTAGCAAGTACAATGTATACTATTCAGGTGATGGGTACAATAAAAGTCCTGACTTCACCATTATACAATTCATCCATGTAACAAAAAACGACTTGTATCCCTAAATCTATTGAAATTAAAAAAAAAAAAAAAAAGAAAGCTGGGAGTCATGGCTCATGCCTGTAACCCTAGCACTTTGGGAGGCCCAGGCAGGAGGATCATTTGAGCTCAGGAGTTCCAGACTAGCCTGAGCAAGAGTGAAATCCCATCTCTACTAGAAACAGAAAAATTAGCTGGGAGCACACTTGTAGTCCCCACTACTTGGGAGGCCGAAGCAGGAGATTGCTTGAGCCCAGGAGTTTGAAGTTGCAGTGAGCTATCATGATACCACTGCATTCTACCTGGGGCGACCAAGTGAGATTCTGTCTCAAAAAAAATAGAATAACTTTTAAAAATTAAAAAAAAAAAATCAGGATTGGAAGGTAAAAAAATAAAAGTATAATTACTAGCAGATGACTTAACTGCACATGAAGAATAGCCAAAAGTACTTAGAAGCCATGAAAATAAGTAAATTTAGTAAGGTTACTAGATATAAGTTCAAAATTAAAAAATCAACTATATTTCTATACATTAGCAAAAGAAATTTGAATGTGAAATTTTCAAAAGATACCATCTATAATAACATTCAAAAATTCAGAAGCCAAGGAATAAATCTAATAAAAGATGTATAAGACCTTGACACAAAAAATGTAAAACCTTACTGAAATAAAGAAGTTTTAAATAAATGCAAGACTATATTAAGTTCATGTGTTAGAAGACTCTATACTAAAAGATGTAAATCTCTTCAAATTCATAGATTAAATGTTGTTCCAACCAAAATCCCAGTGCTTTCTGGAAATGGACAGGATGGAAATGCAAAGTACCAATAACAGTCAAGAAACTTTTGAGGAAGAAAAAGTTGAAGGGTTAATATTCAAATAGGATGTATTTTAAAGATACAGTAATTAAGAAAATGTGATAATGCCTCAAAAATGGAGAAACAGACTAATGGTACAGAACAGTAAGCCCAGAAAAGACCCACTTGATTTACGGCAAAGGTGGCACTGCAAATGTGATGAACAGATGGACTTTCCGATAAAATGGGGGGAACAATTGAATATTCATACAGCAAAAAGCAATTCTTAACTCTCCTTACTTCATATCACATGCACACCAGAAAAAAAAAATCAATTCATTGTGGAATATAGGCCTAAATGAAAAAGGTAAAATTAATAATCAACTTCTAAATGAAAAGATCCAAAAATATTTAAGACTTTTCATATAGGCAAAGATTTTTAAAAGAAAACACTTTACTGCATCAAAATTAAAAACTTGTGTTCATCAAAAGACATGATTAAGAGTGAAAATGCAAGTCAGTGGCAGAAGAAATCTGAATAAATGTGTCCTGCACATATAAAGAACAACAAACTGGTAAGAAAAAGATAAATAACCCAACTATAAAATACTGGCAAAAGATTGAAACAAGCACTTCACAGAAGAGAACATGCAAATGGCTAATAAGCAGATGAAAAGGCATACAACGTGACAAATTATCAAGGAAACACAGATTAAAACTACTTGTTTTATAAGCACAACACAGCTAAAGTGTTGGTGAAGGTATAGAAAGACAGGAACTCTGACTAAAGGCTCTGGGAGTAAAACTATTGCACTTTGGAAAGCAATTCGATTCCAAATACACACACCCAAGAGAAATGCATGATATGTGCACTAAAAGACATGTACAGGTATAGTCATAGCAGCATTATTCCTCACAGCCAAACTGACAACACCCCCAAACAACCATCAAACAGAAGAATGGATAAACTGTGAAATATTCCCACAAGGAACACATTTGTACTCCTCCTAGATGAACAGAACAGCCTGAAGGCCATAAATATATTGAGTGGAAGAAGGCAGCCTTAAAAGAGTACAGCCTGCATTATTCCAGTTACACAGAGTTTGAAAATAGGCAACATTAGTATTTGGTGATGAAAGTCAGAATACCTGCCAACGTCTTTTGGGTGGGAGATGGTTAGTTATAAGGAAGGTATGTGAGGGCTGATTGTGGTATGCTGGTAATGTTCATTTCTTAATTTAGGTGGTGGCTGTACAGGTGATTTCATTTTGTAGAAATTACAGAATTATACACATTTGTGCAGTTTTCTGGATGTACATTACAATTCAATAAAAAATTATGTAAAATAAAATATTCTTGATTCTGTATGCCCTACCTCCTCCAGCTACCAATTTCCTCCTTTTTAAAGCCAAACTACTCAAAAGACCTGCCCTCCCATGCTCTCCTCCTACACTGTCTCCAAGCAAAGGAGACAAAAATAGAGTAAAAATTAAAATAATACTTACGTAGAAAGGGACAAATGTTTTGAAGGAAGAGTGTACAGAGTGCAGAGAGGAAGAAGGGTGGGGACTGTGTCACGATACCTGTCTCATCAAGAATGTGTAGGCTTTGTGCAGTGGCGGCGTCACAGCCACTGAGGTTTATCTGAGGCACGATTAATGTTAAGAGAAAGTACAGTAAGAGTAAACAAGACTTCACATGTTCCTTGTATTTTATATGTTCTGATAATTTAATATTTGGTTCTGAGTCATTTTAAATGAATTTTGCATCTCCTATGTTACATATTTGTAATGACCTGTGTTGTTCTTGCAGTACCTACTCGATTGCAAACTCTTCAACTAAATATGCAGTTGGAAATGTAACACACTGAGTGACAATGCATCGAGTTATTATTTAACAATTTTACGAAAATATATATTTTAAATATCACCCTTTATAATGGCCCTCTCCTAAAATTTCTCAGCTTAAATACTTTTTAAATATTCTTTAGAATTAGTGTATATTAAATTTCTACATATTTCTATTTGCAGACTAGTCCAATGGACTTTAGAGAAGTTACAGGAAACACTATTATCTGTTGTGCACTGCATTATGTCTAGCTTCCTTGGACCTCACTAACCAAATGCCAGTAAAGCCCCTTAACAGCCAAAAATGTCCTCTAAAATTCCACTAGGCTCCCTAATGAGTGTTAACAACCCCCTTGATATCCAATGCTTTAAGCCAGTGGTCTTCAACCTTTATTCTCATTACTGCTAAAAGGAATTTTTAAAATGATGTCCTCCTTTGAACATTTTTATGCTGACAACCAAAAACTTTCATCATGGGTTTAAGTTTCAAAGATTGCAGTGCACTGTAAAAACTGGCATTTTAAAATAAAACTGAGATATCATTTTCAATGAATCCAGTGGAACTCATATACCACAGTGATTTGGTTCTCAAAATCCAGGTATCTAAAACACAAACCCATCCTTAACTATTAAAAATACTACATCATTTCCTTCCTTCATGAATTGGCATTTTTACTCCATTTTCCTGTATTTTTTTTCCTGACACAACTGATGTTTATGGTTTAAAATCTTCTATGGATCATGATGTCACATTTCTTTGCAACAAAATATGTATGTAAACTGAATTATCTTTCACTAAATTCCCTGTAACTATAAAGTGCTTAAGTTTAAAACTTTTCTTCTGGATTGAGTTTTCATTTACAGGTATTATTACCACAGAACTGACTGAAGCATAAATAAATTGCAAGTCTGATAACTAGTAAATACTAAATGTAAACTTTTATTAGAAATGCATCTCAGTGAGACAGATGGGACCCTCTCCCCTCCTTCCATCATCTCATATATCCATGAATGAAGATCATTTATCACTAAAGTAAGGCAGGGTTTATCGTCAATTTACTCATGATGAGAAAACTTTTTCACATAAACAAGAAGTTTTACTACAGCATGACTCCTTTAGTGCTCTGCTGAAAAATCACATGATTCTAAAGTAACATTTAACAATTCCCTAACAACTCTACTACATTATCTATAAATTATGTTGAAAGCAAAGAATTAGAAACTGCCAGAATAGATTCTCAACATTAATATTCTCAACATTAATATTTTTAGAAGCCTCTTTTTGGGCAACTCAGAGGCTTCTTCCCCTCCCTGGAGCAATAAAGCAAAGATCAGGAATAACTTTCTGTGGTGCAAGAGGCAACTACGAATGGGAAGATGGAGAAGAATCGGAGCCTCCAGAACAGCCTGGAGTTTTATGAAAAAGTACCTATGTAAGCTGTGTATCAGATAGACCCTTTCAAAACTATCTGTGCACTTCCTGAATGTCTGGAAACATCCCAGCCTGATAGGTCACCATTTGGAGGCACATCCCTCAGAGTTGCCAGGTCACATGGAATGCAGTGGTTCCACCTGCACACGTGGCCTCTAGCAGTGGCCTGCTCCACAAGACCTCCCACACATGGCATCACCAGGCTTACTGTGATGGTTCACTGTGTGTGTCAACTTGACCAGGCCAAGGCGTGCTCAGATCAAACATCGCTTCTGGGTGTGTTTGTGAGGGTACTTCGGGAAGAGATTAGCAGATATCCTCCTAATGTCAATGGCCATCATCCATCCAATCCCTCGAGGGCCTGAATAAAACAAAAGGCAAAAGGAGGGGGAATTTGCCCTTTTTCCTGACTCACTGTATGAGCTGGGACATCTCATCCTCTCCTGCCCTTGGACTGGGATTTACATCATTAACTCCCCTGGTTCTCAGGCCCTTGGACACAGATTAAACTACACCACCAGCTTTCCTGGGTCTCCAGTTTGCAGAAATAGATAGTAGGGCTTCTCAGCCTCTGTAATTGTGTGAGACAATGTTGCTCTATAGAGATGTCTCCTATAGAGACAGAAACGATTTCAGGAGTTTTACAGGGCTTTGCCCTGAAGGAATATGTGAACGTGTTAGTTCACGTATCAAAAGCTTCCTCGCCTCCGGAGTGCATCCCACTGATCAGCAGCGCTTCCCATGGCAAGGCTGGCTGTCTCAGACCTGTCGGTTTGCTCCTGAGCTTCTGTACAAAAAAGCTTGGATGGGGCCACGCGGTGAGAACTGATCAAAGAGTGCCCACCTGACAGACACTTGCATCTAAAAGCAATTAGCCTAAGGGACAATTCCCGCTTCACTCCTACCTGTCTCAATCCACAAAAACTAGATAAAAAAATATAAAGCCACTATATTTCTGTTTAACCTTTCTGCTAAGTGAAAATTTTATCTTAGGACTTAGAAGTTTGTCTTAGAAGGATTTTATAACCGTTTGCTCACGTAGATAGAGTTAATTAAGGGATCTCCAAAAGATTTTTGGGAGACTTTTAACCTAAAATGAACTACCTGTTATTATGTAAATCTGTTACCCCTGACAACCCGAACACTGTACCAATAAATACTGATGCACGACTTCACTCGTAGCCTCACAGCTCATGAGAATGCTGGAGGTTTCCTGACTCCCCCAACTTTATAAAACTGTACTTTATAAAAACTGTACTTTCATCTCTGTGTCTTCTTTTATTTCTATATTCTATTATTTTCCAATTCTATTATTTCCTTATCCCTTGCGACGACCCCTGTCAAAGGGACCTGATTTTTTGCTGGGAGCATAGCTAAAGTCCCGCAAGACAACTCCTCACAGTAAATCTCGTATATCCATTGGTTCTGTTTCTCTGAAGAACCCTGACACACCTATTAGATTGTGTCAACCTAGTGGATGAGAAATGGTAATTTTAAATTGCCTTTTCCTCAATAGTAAAAGATGAAATGCTCCACAAATTTGTGGAGTGGACTACTGTGCAGAGACCAAAGTCATCATTTCTGAATCATTCCAGTTTTTCTATATGTCCTGCCAATTCAAGCACCCTTGTCTATCTTGATCCCACCCCAAACAGGCTTTTATTCTCCCCATTAAAGCCAAGTATCAGGTCAAGATAGCCAATGATTTCCATGCAACTACATTTGCACCTTAACCTACAAGCAGCCCTGGGTGGAGTGTACCTATAATGTCTCCTGCTAAGATCAGGAAAGTAGTCTGTTGTTTCTTGTGCTGCTCTTGGTGGTTGTATCAAGGTCACCCTTGCCTTATAAAATGAGCCGAGAAAGGATCTCTCTTTTTCAGTTTTCCCAAAGAATGTATATAAGATTAGAATTATCTGTTCCACAAATGTTTGGAAAGTCATCGTGGCCATGTGCTTTCTGTGTGGAAAGAGTTTTAGCTACTGCTTCAATCTCCATATGTTCTGGGACTATTAAAGTTTTCTATTTCTTAAGTCAGTTTTGTGGTTTTGTTTTCCAGTAATTTGTTCATTCCACCTAAAACCCTGACTTTACTAGGCATAAAGCTGTTCTTAGCATTATCTTACCAGTTTAACCTCTGTGGAATTGATACCCATGGCTCCCTTTTTCAATCTGAAGATTGCATATATGTTCCCTCCCCCTTGATTAATCTTGCCAAAAGTTTGACTATTTGACTTTTCAAAGAATCAGCTCTGGGTTCTTTTCACTACTTATTTGTGTGTTTTCCATGTCATGTTAGTTTATGCTCACTTCCTGTCTTCTACCCTATTTGAATTTATTCTCTAGTTATTTCTGTCACTTAAGTTGGATGCTTAGTTTATTCATTCTGAGTCTTTTTTTTTCTTTCCTAAAATACAACCTTAACTGTATTATACAACTTTTGAAGTATTTTTGTTAGCAGTTAGTTTTGAGTATTCTCTAATTTCCACTAAGATTCCTTTGTGGAGCTATAAATTATTTATAAGTTTTCTTCAATTTCCCAATGTAGGGGACTCTTTTTCTACTTACTTTTTTTAAATGACTTCTAACTTAACTGCCTATGGTGACAGAATGTGCTCTGAGAATAGCAGTCCTTTGAAATCTGTGGAGGTTCTATGGCCTAGCAGATGGTTAATTTTCATAAATATTCCATGAGTGCTTGAAATGAATGCCTAGTCATCAACCACTGTGGATGATGATCCACACAGATACATTATATTAACCCTCAGCAGACCAGAAAAAATAACCAATACACTCTACCTTCTGGGGCCAATAGATTCTTTGGATTTTATTTCATAAATAAAATGTAAATCATTTTACAAGTAATTTAAAGAGAAATAAAAGGACAGCAAAAAACCAACTTTATTAGAAATTTTAATAAGAATTTAAACAGAGAAATCCATATTTTTATTTTATATTTTCCTGGTATGTGTATGTATGTGTATATACACACACCTATAAATACATGCAAATGTATAAATACACACATATATACACTCACATATATATAGAAACACACCCAAAAATGGCTATATCATTTGACTGAAATTGTTAACCAACTGACATGCATGAACCTGAAACATATAAAACAGTTTATAAAAACTGACTACAGAATTCAAGTACATCTTTAACAGAGTATCCTTACTTTTGGTTCTTCTTGCTCTTGCACTGTAGAAATGCATTGTTTCTGAAAACGTTAATGGCTCATAATTTTGTTGAGAAAAGCGGATGGCCATATTCTTTGCCCCCTAATTGCAAAATATTAACATTTTCATTTTTAGATTTATAAACATCAGTCAGAATTATCAAGCCAATGATTTGTTTTCATTTCTGTTGTCTATTTCCTACCCATCACCTCTGTGTACCTGCTTACCTTCAACACTTCATTTACAAGCTCTATCAAGTAAATGTTCATACACAAACATCATATGATATTCAACAATACTGTCACACATCCTCTTGGAAAATAGGATGATCCCTTCCCACTGCCTATGGAGGCTCTACAGAGCAGAAGCTACTTGTATCTTATTTGCTGCTATATCCCCAGATCCTAGAACAGTACCTGACACATGGCAGGCTACCTGCAAAAAAATATTAACACATTAACTGCCATGTGAGTTGTACTTAACTTAAGCTAGTTTTGAGTCTGGGGCCTCGTGAAGCATATGCAACTCACATGTCTCTTCACCTTGGGAGCCGAATGAACTATTTTCCATGTTGCAAATAACTCACACATAGAAAACAATAAAAAAAATTTTTTTCATTAAATTAGAAAGGATTGTTTTGTTTTTGAGGTTTTTATTCTATTTTCATAATAAAACACCATGGCCCGAAGGAAAAAAGATTTTTTTCTAGTGTGGCAGTCAATGTGTTAAATAAATGAATGAAATCCATGTGTTTTCTTTATAGGTGAGCCCTTATGAACACAATTTACAGTGGGAATTCTTAAAATGAATAAATACTGATCATCTACTTAGCACTGACTCCCCTCCTCGTATTTCCTAATGGCAGCCTTATTTTTGTTCTGGCATCTGCCTTCCCCACTGCCCACAGGCCATGTACTTTGGAAGAAGATGAATTCACCCCTGCATCTAGGGGTGGACCCTGGTTAGCTTGAACCAATCAGCACAGGCGATTCCCCTAAGCAATCAAATCAAGGCCAATTTGAAAGCTCCAGCTTGGAACAAAAATATTCTCTTCCTTTCAACAGGGTCAGGCATGGACTCAGGGCCCAGAACTGCTGAAGCTTTCAGCTACCTAGCTGAGGACAAAGCTGACACACAGAGGAGAATAAAGCCAAAGGAATTTCAGAAAAATTCAGAATCACTGGAATCAGGCAAACCTAAAAGCCAAGCCAATTTGTGATAGTTTTTTGTTACATGAAGCTGAGACTTTATTATCTACTAGATGACATATTCCAAATGACAGCAAATTGGTCCTGCTCCAGGCCACATCTGTGCTCAAGGGATGGAATCTTGACTGGCGGTAGCACAAGAGTTAGCCCTTGTTATTACAGGAAATTTCTAGACAAGGTTAGGAGTGGGAAAGGATCAAGTGAAGTTAAGGAGCATTATCTTCTTGGTATGACTAGACTATCCTCATAGCTTCTAGAGCACTAGATCCTCAATAACAATACCAATTCTTAAGTACTTTTACTTATATCTTCTCATCCAGGATCTGAAGCAACCTTTTACTACAATTAAATATAAAATTTCTATCTTTAAAAAATTACTAGTAAATTTTTATAACTACCCACTTGATGAAAAGGACTGTTCTACCACAGGATTCTATCAGAATTCAAGGCGCTAATGAAGAGGACTTCATTTTTCCTCAGTATCGTTTCAGCAACCAAAAAGCAAATCCTCCATTTCTGTCCAGCATCCCAGCCCCTCTGGCCTACTTCTAGGCTTCCTTCCTAAAAGTGGTATCATTTCTCCCTCTCCGGAAGAATCAGATCAGTCCCATCACCACGCAAACTGCAGCAACATCGCCAGCTTGAAAAAGTCTCGTCAATCCTCATCAACTTCCAGCCATCACCACATCCCTATGAACTCATACAGCATGGTGTCCGGGAGGTACTGTTGACTGCAAAAAATAAAGGGCAAAAGCGTATATATGGAACAGTACTTGTGTAAGAAAGAACAGAAATAGGTAAATGGGTGTATCTTTAATTTCGCAGAAACAAATATATGAAGGATGACCTAGAAACCAATGAGATTCATTAACACCCTCGAGGGTAGGAATCAGAGGTAAGGGATTGGAAGGAGGAAGTGGGTGCTGACACATCTATTTCCATACCTCTCTGTATAGTTTTAGCTTTTGAAATTGTATCAATATTTTATATATTCAAAATAAAATAAACAGGAGTGCAGATACCTAACTTTATTTCAAATTTAAAAAAATAACCACATCAAAGGAGAAATAAGTGAAGTAATAACTTTTAAACACAGTATTCCTAGCATTGTGTTTATTACAGTACTGCATACCCTCAGTCCAAAGACAGAATACAAATGCTCCTCGACTTGTGATGGGTTACCTTCTCATAAATTCATCACAAATTGAAATTGTGAGTTGAAAATGCATTTAATAGATGCTCCTCAGATTATGACAGCGTTACAGTTCTACTGAATTGGCATTGTTTTTCCACCATTGGAAAGCTGAAAAATCATTAGGTTGAACAAGCATGAGTCAGGGACCATTTGTACTGTAAATAAATAGTAAGCTCTAGTTAAAAGGTATGTTTATCACAGAGGAATGAATCAGCAATTCTGAAACTACTTTCTGGATAGTAAAGGATTGAGCAAATAAGTAAATATATTACAGATAGTGCAAATACAGAAAGAGAAAAGATGAGAACGAGCCCTGTTATGATGAACTGGAAGTATCAGCGTGAACTCACGGTTTTCGAGAGATAAATACAGAAATTAATGTAAATATGTGGGTATGACTATGTAATATAATTTATTGATTTATCTACTTATTTCTTAGGTCTGTCTCAGGACAGGGCCTAGAAGTAAAAACATCCAAGTAACAATGAGCACATGGAGAAGCCAACCTTGGTTCTTCAACATCATTCCCAGCTAAAGGGAACTTGCACCTCTCACTTTGATGGCATAACCACACTGGACCCCCATCCCTCAAAATATATGAAACAGCCGCTTCAGATGCTAATCGGCAGGAGGTGACAGAGTGGTCTGGGAGCCTGTAGCTGTCCCAGCTTTCCTCCTGAAGGCACTTTATAGACTGGTGTGCGGCAGGGGGACACAGCATGGTAAGTTTGCTGATCTGAGATCAGAGTTCAGGGAGCCTGAGGCAGCTTGAATTTGAGGAGCAGGGAAACAGAAAGAAAAAGAGCCTCCCAGAGAAATCACTCCAGTAATTTCCTTTGGGGTTCCCTTATGCTTTAGGCTAAATACTAAACTGCCCATTCACAGGCAACTATCAGAGAAAGGAAAAAAAAAAACAGACAGCTGTGAGCTGAACAAAACCCAGAGAATATACTGGGCTGAAGGCATTCAAGTTATGACCAGCGGGAACAGAGAGAACCTGTGAACGCCCAGGCCCGCAGATCCTCCGGCAGAGTGACTGATGCTGGAACAATCAACACTGTGTAAGACAGACACCTAGCAGGCTGTTTGTCACAAAACAAACAAATTTACAGATATTTCATATAATTTAAGAAAGAAAAATCATCAAATGCTCATAGTTAAGAAAAGATAGATAACAAGCATGTAATCATTATTACCAATTTTCAATGAGTAAATAATACTGGTATCTATTAATCATGTTGCCTTTATTTGTATTTTAGCAAATGTAAAATACTATCTCCATCTCTCTCAACCTTATTTTGCCCCAAAAAGTCCTAAGTTATTCAAATGAAAATTCTAATCAGGGGGTTTTTAAGAACTATAAACCTCAAGGTTATCTTAATTGGTACTGGCCTTTCAAATCTATCATTCACCCAAATGACACTATCACTGAACAAAATACGTCTCAAACTATGAGTTATACAGCTGTCTGCAGATCATTCACCAAGCACACAGAAACACCAATGTTTTGACTGTGTGTCAAGAGACGCGGCCTACAAGGCCAGGCCTGTTTAGCTTCTTCCTGCAAAGCCTACTTCCCCAGCCCTCCGGCTGTGGGGGAGGAGCCAGGTTTACCGAAATGGAGAGGGACGAGCAATGAAGAGAAACAGGAATGGAGTCCGGACCAGAATTCAGCAAACTACAGCCTGCAGGCCCGTCTGCACCCAGTTTTTTTTCATCTTTTCTAAAGAGTTGTAAAAATAAAATAAAAAATATGTGATAAAGATTGTAAGAAGCCCACAAAGTCTAAAATATCTGGCCCTTTACAGGAAAAGCTTGCTGATGTCAGTCTAGACTAATGCCAGTTCCCAGAGAAAGCTCTAAGAAAGCAAACTATGCTGCTGAATATCAATTTCCAGAAACAGACTGACAAAAACCTAATCTTTTTCTAATTTTTTCAACTCTGCCTTTCTAGCTGCTGGAGCTTTACCAATCCTGACCCAGTTTTGAGAGCTAAATCTCATTGTGCTGACCTCACGTTAAGAGGGGCCTTGTGCACGGGGGAAGCCTCTGGCTTCTCACTGCCTCCAGGACGGTCCTCCCATCTAACTAGGCAACCTAGCGAACAGAACTGAGGAAGAACAGCACGGGCCCTCCGACCAGCTGCCCACCCTCACAGAGGCAGCTCTGCTCCTCCAAGACAGCCCTTGTTGGGGTTGAGGGGACACTGAAGTCCATTTGGGCATATATCCCAGTTACATTTTTCAAATAGTTTTTAATAGTAAGTAATAAAGCTGACGTTTTCATCTCCATTGGTCCACTGCAAAAGTGGTCAGATTTCCTAGTACCCTAGTACTGTCTGTAATAGTCAGAAATAAGGTAAAATGTCTTATGAGCTGTCTCTTTAAAACCCCTTCACCCTTTTTGGGAACTAGAATCTGCATCCCTGCCCGAGGCCAGTAATCAGAGGGACTGGGGAATATTCTTTGATTTTTGGTACCACAGGAGAAGGCTCAAGAGAACCATTAGGCAGAGATCACGAGATTGTCTTCGCAGGATATGGGGTCGATCAGGACCATCAACCAGAGTCAAACAGCAATGGCCCAAAATGAAAACTCCCTTTAAAAGCTCTGTATTTCTACTTACAGAGAGGACAATGGTACTTTAAGATTTAAGTGTGCCCATGGCAGAAATACTCTCCAGGGATTAGGGGGATGGGGGGCGAATCTACAACTAAAGGATTTCATCTAATTTATCAGATTTTTTAACGTCATTTCAGGCAGGCAATTTCAGTCTCTATTATTCCATCTTGGGCATAAATAGAATTTACCAAGCTGTTTTATGAGCAGTTATATCAATCTGCACTCCCAACGACCCTGTATAGGAGTTGCTGTTGCTCTAACATTCTTAACAACTCTTGAGTTTTTTTCAGAGTTTCTAATTTTTTTAAGGATTAAACTCGGTCACACAAGGGATTCAATGTGCTTTTTCTCCCAGATTAAAATTAAAATTAATCAGATTAAGATTAAAATTAAAAAG
The DNA here is from genome assembly GCA_963575035.1 of Avahi laniger. Lineage (NCBI taxonomy): Eukaryota > Metazoa > Chordata > Mammalia > Primates > Indriidae > Avahi > Avahi laniger. The sequence goes on from CAUYSK010128939.1 coordinate 62,353, forward strand.
AGAGAGAACAATATTTAATCTAAAGGAATGGATTTTTAATCATGGAATTTCAGGCAGTAGATGGGAGGGATATGGCAGGACCAGGGAAATTCAGTCCAATAGTCTTTGGCAATTGGAGTATTTCTATTTGTTTACTTTAAGTAAACCAAAGTTGTTAACTCATTAAAACTAATGGTACTGTGAAATGGAAGTGAAGTTTAATGCCTAGTATAAATCACAGAATCTTACAAGCATTTAATTTCATGAACAGAAAGTACCCCAGAGATTCTTAACTAGTGTATTCTACTTAAAGTCCAGGAGAAGACACAAAGGTTAAGTGTATACACAAACACACACACACACAGGATATCCTGGGTCAGAGGGGCAGCATCAGCCAGCCACTTGGATCACTTTGAGAAGCCCCTTCCTCTCTGAGGACGCGTTGCCGCGGTTAAAAGCATTTTAATTGTTTCTTTGAAAATGGCCATACTCTCCAGAGAAAAAGGAAACACTCATTCAGCTCTCAGGAAGGAATCTAATTATCTTGAAATTACTGAATTGTCTAGGTGACTTCTGGGTAAACAAGGTCCTTATTTTGCCTTAAGAAAGGCTGTTCGGTATTGCTCCTTAGAGCCTGTTCTGTGCTCTCCTCCCACCATGTTTTGGAGAGAGAAGCAATGAAATTCTTCAATTCCTGCTCTACACCTGGCCTTCATCAAACTTTACAAACACCTAACACTGTATATAAGCATTTGGTTTAAAAAAAAAAAAAGGCAAAGCTTTGGTAGTGAGCATACTCTTTAAACTATAAAAATGTCTCTATAATCTTCTTTTTATTTAGTTTTTAGTGTATCTACATCCATAGTCCTCATTCTGAAATAACATTTGTTTTATGGCTGCTAGTGTTATGTGATGAAATGGTCCAAAATCTGCATTCCACAATTCTTTACGACAGACCAAAATAGCATTCTTGTTCACGCTAGGATACTCTAGTGTTGGCGTTCTTTCTGGCCAACTAGCAAAGGGCTAACAGAAGGCAGTTAATTTCAGAGTGCCAGAATATACTCTTTATAGTTTCAAAATTGCACCCTCTGTAAGGAAGAAACAAAGCTGCTCTATGCTCCCCTTTTTCTTGGTCTAACTCAAAGGCTGTATTTCACGAGAAATGGGAGACAAGAGTAATCACAGCCTTGTTTCTGGAAATAAAACAGTCTTACTTCCTTGTGAATGTGAGTTCCAGGAGTTCACCGATGAGAATTAAGTAAATGTTTTCCATCAAAGATCTTTATTTTGGAGGCTGTAAAATTCAAACTGCCAACACATCTTCCACATAATAAGCTGTATTTTGAAGTTTTTCAGATATTTTTTAAAGAATGATAGTTTATACTTTTATGTACTCCTTGAGAAACATGTGCAACAGAAAGAGGTAGCCCAAGTCTGGCTGACAGTGTTAGAGTTTTGTCTCCCACTAACTTCTGATTAGACATGAGAAACAAAAGCAAGGGCCCTGGGAGACAGTTAAAACAATCATCAGGTCCTTTCCAGTATCAGACTTGCCTCCGAAAAACCTTCCCAATCCCCAAACAGGAAAGATCTTAAAAATGATTTCTCTAATCACTGCATTTTCTTTCTTCATGAGAATTCGGCACATTGCAAACTTGGTTGCAGAGCCCTCTATTAGAATGAAACCAGCCAGAATCTAATAGAAGCATTCCTGTTGTTAAATGGATTTGGAAGCTCCCACATCACTGCCTTCCACACAGCAGCTAGAAGGAAACTTTGGGGTCACCCTCCATGCACCCTTCCCTTTCCCCCACATTTAATCAACCATCCTTAGAAATATCTCTTGCCCGTTCCCACTGTGAGATGCTTTCTTCAGGCCCTGCCATCACTTGTGTGAATCTAAGCTCACAAATGAGTCCCCCTGCCTCCTGTCTGTCTTCATTCCCAATCAGCAGTGCTGCCAGACTGAACTCTCAGAAACACAGAGCACTAGGTCACTCCTGCGCTCTCAATGTCCCCTCCATTGTCTTCCAGCCTGGCCTTCTTTAGGGAGCCCTAGGGGTTGAGGTGACTGAACCCCAGAGCTCCCTCCCTCAGCTTCAAAGAAGCTGCTCCTTACCCATCTCTTTTACATTTTAGAGCTTGGGTGAAAGATTTCAATGAAAAGGAAGCATGTTGATCATGTTGGTCAAAAACAAACAAACCTACAAACCACTGGCTGCCGGATAAAACCCTAATTCTTTATAATGGCATAGAAGGCATTCCATGGAAAGCCCCCATGTCTCCTGCCATTCGTTTCTCCTGGTTAACTCTGCTTCAAGCCCTCAGAGCCCCTTGACGAGCCTCTGATACACCAGGGTTTCTGCACCCCTTGTCGGAACTACCTTTCTGATCCTCCCACCCCTAAAGAACTCTTAGCCAACCTTGAAGACAAAGCTCATTTGTTATTTCCTATTGAACCTTCTTCCACCATTATTTCCATCTTCGTGCTTCCCTGTATTATAATCCTGCTTGTTTCATTGCAGTCTTCTACACAGCATTGTAATTTGTCTTTCTTTCTGGGACCGTGTTGTATTAATCATCGTATCACTGGCATTGAGCGCAGTTTCTTGGCACGTAGTAAGCATTCTCATGCTAATTAGCACTCTCACGCTGCATACTGTCAAATCTTTTCTCCATCACTTTTATTAATGCTTGTGGATGAGACCTTCTAAATTTAACCTTTAAAAATAGATAATCGAACAAAAAACCCACTTACAATATATATACTAGAAATATAAAAGAATCTTTGAAAAGTGGGAAGAATGTAGGCATGACCAAAGGAAACTAAGACACAGCTGACTAACTGAATCTAAACTAACAGTTCTGAGTTTTGCAAAGATCTGTTTCTTGTGCACATTTGGAAACTTCCAGGAACTTGTGAGCATCAGAGTGAACTGGTTTGGGAGAATGAGACTAACTTTTTCCCTTTATTTTATGTATAGGTGAGCCTCCCTAATGCAGACTAAGGGCTGAGACAACTGTTTGAATTAATGAAATTCTGTATTATAGAACTCTTTAAATGTAATTGTGTTTTTAAAACACCTTGCACTTAGCTTATGAAAGCACAGAATCACTTAAAATGTGCACACTCATCATATGCCAATTAAATTGTTAATCACTTAAGTGATTAACTCTCAAGTGATCACTCTCAAGTAAACTGAATATCTACCATTTGTCTGCATCATTAATTCCATTACAAACATTATTTCTCAAAGTAAATCAAAGGTAAACTTCATGACAGTTGTTCAGACAATTGCAATTCTGAATTAGGGTCATATGAATTAATAACATTTAAACATAATTGTCATATTTCAGCGAATATGCATTAATGTAAAGTATTCCCAAGACTGGGATGAAGAATTGGGCTAGAAAGAGGCCATTCTGTACTCACTTCATGTTTCCAAATTATTTTCATGGTGAATTTAGCCAGTTTTCCATGGCTCATGAAACTCCAGGCTGGCTTGAGTTTCCTGCTTCCTTCTTTGGCAAGACTGCATCAAACCTTTTCAAGAGATGTGTTCTTACTTAGAGGGAAAGGAAATATCAGATTCAAGCCATTTTACATGTACCAGATGCCAAGCACCAAAAAAAGCAGCTCAATTTTTCAAAGATTTCATATCTTAACTGTAGCCACTTGAGTAAAGACTTGGTCCCCAGAATGGCCAAGTCAAATAAGGCAGAATTAGAGCTAAGTTGATCTCCACATCTAGTGTTCATAAATCTGCATGAAGAAGTTCTGAATCAAAGAAAATAAATTAAAAAATGTGTAATACTGGTTCACATTCAGTGGATCTGTGTGTTTTGGAGAAGAAATACATGGCTCATTGTTGCTGGGAAGACTGTCTCTTCTCAGTGCAAGCTGGATTTGGGGCTGCTAGTGGAGGTAGAATTCTGGAATTCTAGAAGACAGCCCTTCTGGAGATCACCCACCTGGAATGGTTGCCTCTAAGTGAGGAGGAAGAGGGAAGTGGTCTCATATAGATATCTTGAGAGCCATCATGACTTCAGAGTGCCTTTCAGGAAGGGAAACACAGGAGATCCACTGTCTCTTCTACCACTAGATGTGCATCTTAGACACAGAGAAACAGAACTGTAAAGAATGAGATATGTCTCACAGGTCTGACAGGTTGGTGAGATTTCTGGCCCTGAGTAAAGGAAACTTATGGCTGCTAAGATCTGGTAAGTGGGCGAGAGTTGTACTGGGGAAGGGTTGATTTTCTAGCTACTACAGTTAGTTGGATATAGCAATTACCTTTTGGCTATAGCTGACAACGTTTCCCCTTATCTGAGAACTATCCCCAGGCAACAGTAGGACCTCCCACTGCACAACTCCATTGGGCACAATATGAATAGTGCCCCCTGGAGTTGTGTAGTGCAGAATCCTTGCTCAACGGCCCACTCTGGAACACAGGACCCGACCTCCTCAGCTGTGGTTGATTGGAACAGGGATGATCCTTGATCATTCTGAACCAACAGAGCAATCAGATTCTTTCTTTAGGAATTTGGAATTTGGATTGAAAAACTTACAATTAATGTAGGCTGTTTCCTTAAATGAAGATAAGGTAAACTTTAGTCCTCTGGAGTAGCGTGTGTGTATGTGTTGGATGGTGGTTGGGAAAGGGGGAATCTTCTACCTGGTGCTGCATGTTATGCAGAGGGAAAGAACATAAGCAGCAATCAGAAGGGGCCACAAAAGATAGAGAGAAAGCTCTACCCAGGCTCCTGACAACCTCTCTCTTCCTGGCGGCAGATCTCTCCCAAGGTCCAGCTGCATTGCTGTCATGGATTTTTATAAGGCGCTTCTATCCTTAAAACAAGTGTCGCTGAAACTCATTTAAATGGCTGTGGTTACTAGCAATCTAAGAGTCCTAATAAAGAAACTAAATAAAATAGTCACTTAGGGTAAAATTGGCCCCTGTTTCTAGGAGTGCTTCCCTTCTTTACAACTGAGGCAAGGAAAGTCTATATGCAAAAAGAAATATAAAACCAGGCCTTTCATTATTGATTCATTTTGAAGGGCCTCTAAGAGCAATCAGATTAACTGTATAATCCAGTCTCACAGTTAATATTTCTTTCTATGGTAAAGTTCTTCAAATTCAACCTGCGTGCTCCTTGCTCCAATTTCAGCCTCCTTCATACTGGTTCTCATCTAAGTGGATTTGGAGAATAAATGACAACCAACCACTTTCTGGATAATAACTTTAAGTGCTAGACATAGAAAGAGGCAGAAATTTCAAGCCTGCTTGGTTCAACCCTCTAATTCAATGAATGAGGAGTTATGAAGACCACAGAGGCTTATGTGATTTGCCAAGGTCACATGTCGAAGTGTGGCAGAGCAGGGAATAGAACCCAGATTACAAACTGTCCTCAAGCCAACTTTTATCCAAGAGAAATGCTAAAGGCAAAGCCAGTCATTTTTCTGGTCATTAATTTTAACTTTCCAGTTATATGATCTGGATAGTTTCTAACTCTGGGACACTTTTACAGGTAAAACTCTTGGCAAATAATTAAATGGCTTCTCTAATCACTGACTCAATAATATATAGTAAAATCATTGGGGTTTTTAATCTTGTGTATGTCAGAATAAAACGAACCTTCTGAATTTTTTTAATTTATAGATCTCATTAAAGGACTATGTAGTCAAGATGTTAGTCAAATGTCAGAAAAGTATGTGCCACATGAAGTTAAAATTGTTCTAAGCAAAAAAAGAAAAAAAAAGAAAGAAAGAAGGAAAATGCATATATACTTAACTATGTGTTAATAGTGTGCTTGTGAGTCACGACCAAGTTAATTTTCAGTATGAGTTATAGGTGGAAATGGCTCTTATTATTACCGTTTAACATGATGTAGGTTTCAGGTACAGTACAGAAACACACATGTGAGGTGATATAATCCTGCTAAGTCTATAGTGTTTCTCTAACATTGCATTAGTCAGAGAAAATGACAAATCCTGGGCAGCTAAATGCATTATTCTTCTTTTAAAGAAGTAGATTGGATCATTAGAACCCAATTAAAATCCCCTTCCTTTCAAATCAATAAAGGCTATTACATTTAAGATCCTTTTTATTAAAGGAAAATAAAAGGAGAGAAAAATATTTAATGATATTTAGAATACTGGTTCAGCGGGAAATACAGAGACACGAGACAGGGCTATTGGTGGTGGTGCTGGTGTGTGTGTGTGTGTGTGTGTGTCAGGCTGGGTCCTCAGGGGACAGGGCCTTCCCGTAAGAGTCAGGTGCCTGGGCTAGCTCGATCATGGCTCTGATACAGTAGGAAAAGACGAGATTTTCTAATATGAAGAGAAATAAAAAGACATATTCTAGTTAAGGGCCATTGTTGTGGAAAAGGAAGGAAGGGAGGAAGGGAGAAGGGAGGGAGGAAAGAATGAAGGAAGGTGAACAACAGACTAAAGTGAAAAACCTTGCCCATTCCAGCCCTACCAAGAATGAGCTGCTCATGTCACCTCTCTGGTGCCGTCTGTGAAAGTTGCATTAGAAAACCTACAGTCTCTTACCAATTCTAAAATTCCATGATTCTGGACTATACATCCTGAAAAACAAAAAAGATGGGTCCTTAAGAAAAACAATCTAATACATAAGAAGGTGTCACCACAAAATTCAGTTTGGCCAGTATTTAGGGCATAGAATCATTACATATATACCACATACCAGGATTACATGCGTTCTGCACACTGGATTTTAGTCTCCTACCAGATCCTGGTCAACTCGACCCTTACTTTCAATATGGGCAACAGGAAATGAATACAAGACAAAAATGCCATGAAGCTTTCCTCTGAGTAGCTTTTCTCTAGAAGAAAGTCCTGACAAAGAAATCGTCCATAATGCTTCACCAGTCAGCATCCAGTGTCCAGTGAGAGCACTCTAAATGCACTGCTGAATTCCAGCCTCCTCTCGCTTCAGGATGGTGGACCTGTGTAGGGTTGTTGGCTCTTCCACGTGCTCCAGCCAAGCTGCACCATTCCTAGTGTAGAGAACAAGCCATGCTCTCTCCTACCTCCACGTCTTCTGTTTGCCCTTCTTTCTAACCCCCACCATTAACCCTCCCCACCACTACATACACACACACACACACACACACACACACACACACAGACACACACACACACACACCCCTTACCCTTCAGGTCTCAGCTCAGTCATTACTGTTTCTCAAAAGCTTCCTTGAGACCTTCAAGCCCGGGCTTGGAGGTCCTCATAGATTTGCCTGCACTAGTCCTGGTGTATCAGTCAGTGCTTGCTGCACAAGTAAGCCACCACAAAGTCTCAGTGGAATCCAACAATAAGCACTTAATTCTCACTCATCCATCTGCAGGTTGGCTGGGACAGCCCTTGCTCCAGTCGTGGTGATGCACAAGGTCAGGGCCCTCATGCCCAACCTACCAAGCCCATTTCAAGCCTCTGCTTGTATCCCATTGGTCAAGAACGGCCACATGCCAGTCCCAGAAGCAAGGGCAAGGAAGGACAATCCATACACTAGGAGGCCATGGAAAGGGTGGCTATGTAATAGAACAGGGGAGCGAGGAATTGAGACCAGTAATTCAATCTTCCTCATCTATATTAACAGCATGTATCACAGTGTATTGTCATTGTATAAAGCCTCCCTCTAGACTGTGACCTTCTTAAAAACAGAGGCTGTTTTTTCGGCTTTTTTTTTTTTTTTTATCTTTGTCTTTCCAATCTGGTATACAATAGACACTTGAAAACATTTGAGTGAATGAATGAATGAACGGGAAGCAGGCAGTACTTTATCAGGCTCTGTCCCTGGTCCTTCATAATGCCCCTCCTGTGTGCCTACTCAGTGTTCCTACTATGGTCCCCAACATGAGAGCAAAATTAGTACAGATGAGCCCTGGTTTCCCTGGGGTGGAGAATGAGAGAGAAGGGACCCACATCGTAAGTCATTTGACCTATTTTGGCCCATGTCCTTGGTTGCCATTGGCGGCCTCTCCCAAAAGAGTTCTCACTATGTCTAACCTGGGTGGATGATGAGATGACACAGGATCCAGGCTGAAGTGGTGGGACTTTTGAGCACATCTTTAAAAGATATTTCAGAATCCTATCTGCCGCTTGGTAATGTGATGTAGAGCAAAGAGAGGAAATGGAACACATTTCTAAGCAAATACTTCCCTGATTACTTACACATGCAAATTCATGGACTAAGTTTAGATGTGTAATTAGGCATCTAGTTATTTTTGGGCCCATATTCATAGGCCAAATCAGATGCCCAAAGGAGGCATGCGAGTGGTTTATTCCTGTATATTTGCTTGCATTTTCAACTCCAGGCTCTCACCTGAAAAAAAAAAAAATGCATTGGCTCAGAGATCTCAGTGACCCAGTTGTAGGCCTAAAGAACAAGGCGGATCAACGGTATGCCAAGTTTTGTGGTTTTAAAGGATACAGCTGATGAGAATGCTGTTTCTCTGGGCAGAGAAATGTATGGCGATGACCCCCTCCTCAAGAGTGGGAAATGTGGGCAAAGTAGGTGCCACCCTCAGCCCAGCTGTCACCCTTGTAATTACTGATTAAGGGTCAGCTGGCCAAAGCCAACATTGGTTTCCCATGTTGCAATTAGTTTTTTATATACTTTCATCATCCATATGAAAATGTTAATGTTATGCAATTTTGTGCCAAATGACGTGCTCATAGGCCAGTTTTACACATGCAAAGCAGATGAGTGGTTTGGAAAGTTTGTGTTCATTGTTGCTTTACAAGCAAATGGCATCACCCCCTCACCTCCTAGTCACAGCGGTCCACTGTTCAACGTCCGTTTTGCTTTTCCTAAAAGCATCATTTGCTTAAGAGTTTCTTCACAGAGCTTCTAGTGGAAAACACTTTCATTGGGAGCAGGGACTGTTGACTGAGAGCTGGCTGAGAACAGCATGGTGATGCCTGGGCTCTCTGTGGACACTGATCGCCTGCTTTGCCCTGACATCCTGCATCAGCATTATGGAGAAAGACCTTTTCTGATGGGCTGTTGGGCTGTCCCAGAGCACTCAGCATGCCTCATGCTAGCAGCTCTTTTCCCCCTACCCTCGCTCTCCCACTCCTTTCCCCACCGTAAGCCTCCCTTGAAGAATTACTCCAGAGCCTGTTCTCTGCTAACTAGGAAAAGAGGTCCTCTGCGTTTAAGGGATTGTAGAGCTCATGATGTACATATAGGCTCTTCTTTAAATATCATTTGGTGCGAATGCACCACGTGCCATTTACTATGCTTACAAACATTAGAACATTTGCACCTTAGTAACAACTCAAACAACTTTACAAGCTAAACATTATTATCTCCATTTCACAGATGAAACAACTTTTCCAAGTCCCAAGTAAATGAAAGAGCTGGTATTCCAAGCCAAGCCTATCTGATTGAAAATTCCAGTCTCTTAACAAATTCATACAGGCCTCCTCTACTATACCTATAGAAGTCTTGCAAGGCCCAAGTCCAGTTTTTAATTAAAATAATACTTGTTAATAATGCCTTCCTTATAATATATTTTATTTCTTCATTGTGAAATATCATTGCATCTGGAAAAGCAATGAACTCAATTTGGCTGAGATGTTATTTTCTGAATGTATACTTTCCTCTGAATATCTAAACTAAGATGCAAATCCCTCCTTGTTTCCATTTCCCTCCCCCCAGGTAAAAATAGTATGACCATATTGAAATCTTATGTTCTCTCATCCACTGCATTTTAACAGGCAAAAGTGAGTTCTGGGAGAGCTTGAGATTAGAATCTTCATAAGGCGTATCACATAGAGTTCAAAAACATTAAGTGGTGTGTTAAATAAGCTTATGGAGAATAAAGTGGGTTGAGAATGACCCCACAAGGAGAAAAACATACAATCCATGACTTCTCAAAACATGATCTTTCTCCAGGTGAGAAAGCTCTGGAGCAAGCTTGGTTTGCAGTGGATACCTCTTTGTGTCCATCATAGCCCCATAGCTAACATAAGGTATCCTTAGGGTTATCCAGGAGGTAAACAGAGGGTAGAAGAGTCTGGCTTTATCCCACTAATGTGCCCAAAGTATTTATCAAGAGAGGGATGATGGAAACTGCTCTTCCAAAAGTGTCCAGGGTCACGGAGACCCTTCCTGTATTTTGTACCCTATCCCTGACAGATAAAGAATGCATCACACAAATCCATCTCTCTGGCAAAGGGAGATGAAAGATGGAGAGTCAGGGGTTAACATTCAATCAAAATGGAAAAGAAGAATTGTTTGTGGCTAAAGGAAGCACCCAGAAGACATAGCAAGATCACCTTGCTCCTTTTGGTCAGAACTTTGCTTTCCTTTTGCCACCAAAATTCAGGAGATGAAAACAGACCTATGTGTGTGATGTTCTTGAAATCCCTAGAAACAGTTCTAACTCCAAATAGCTTTTGCAGTTCTCATGTTCACAATCCTTCTCTTCTTGTTGATGGGAAGTGATTGAAACACTTCTTGGGTGAACAGTTGCATGGCCAAATTAGGGCTATTTGCCTTTTCCAGGAAACACACAGGCTGTACCTCTCCTACGTAAAGGTGTGAACAGCACAAACACGGTACACAGTGCTCTGCTGCTGAAATCAATTTAAAGAATTAAAGAATAGATCATAGTGGATCATAGTGCAAATGAGCCAATATGCTGCTGCTGGGGTCTTAAAAAATACCATTTTCTTTTATTTTTTTACCTTAAACTTGTCTTTCAAGCACAAATGTTCTATGCTTCTAAATTTCATGTGTCCAGAAACTGGTAGATACACCATACATGAGATTACCTCAGGCCCCTCTATGATAGGGAAATTAGATGACGGGTCTGTTGCCACTGCTCGGACCCAAAACGCATAACACCAAGACTTCCTGGTTTCCAGTTCTCTCCACTTTGTGCTCCCATTAAAAACTGTTTGCTCTGGGACACTGTCCACCACTGATCGATAACATTTCCATCATGGGGGTTACATGTGATAGAAGGAGCTGTCCAGGCTTGCCTCTTCCTCTGGCAGTCACAGGAATTTTTGTTGGCACAGGGTACTTGTGGAGAACATATCTCCAGAGAGCCCAAAGAGTTGGCATGACCATCATCACAGTTATTTCTTGATCATATGCCTTTCTAATTAATTTCTAACTTTTTCAGGAATGTGTGTGAGAGGAAGGGCACTGGGGAGAAAAGCCTTCTGTGGAATATTATTTCTCATTTATTTTTATTCTGAAAAATAAAATCCTGAACACCCCTCAAGGCCCAGTTTCAAAGCCACCTCCATCGCAAAGCCCCCGTCCATAATTTAAGTCAGAAGTCATCTCTTCCTCCCCTGTACTTCCCTGCCTTTTGAGGATACCGCAGTCACAGGCCACATCTCATTATGTCTGATCATTTGGTTTTTTAATTGCAAATCCTCTAGACTGTAAACTGGTTGGCAGTGACTAAGTCTTGTTAACTCTGTATCTGTATTGTGCATCCTGTATGATGCCTTGCATGTAATAGATTTTCAATAAACATTTGCTGACATGACTGAATCTATGAAATTTTACTAAAATATCATATTTCAGAAATGCTACCATTTTGGCTAGCAGATCTAAAGCATATAGTATATATAAGGTTTGGTAATATCTGTGGTTTCAGACATCCATTGGGAGTTTTGAAATGTATCCCCCGGGGATAAGGGGGTACTACTGTATAAGTACAGCCAATAAGCACATAAAAATGTTTTCAACATTGTTAGTCATCATAGACATACAAATTGAAACCACAATGAGGTATCATTTTACACTGATTAAAATGGCTCAAATATAAAGTATCACAACACCAACAGTCAATGTGGATGTGGAGATACTGAACTCTCAAACATTGCTAGTAGAAATAGAAATGGTACAACCACTTAGGAAAATAGTTCATCAGATTCTTATAAAATTAACTTCTCCATCTATACAACCAGCAATTCCATCCTCAATATTTCTCAAAACAAATGAAAATATATGTTTATATTCTTGTATAAGAATATTCAGAGAAGCTTTTTCATAAGTACCCAAACTGAAAATAGCCCAAATATTCATCAATAGGAAAATGGATATACTATGGGATAGTAAGAAACTGGAACACTAATCAGAAATTAAAAAATTACTTATGATGCAACAACATGGATGAAATGTGAGACTTCCAGTTATGCAAAAGGAAAGAAGCTGTGCAAAAAGTACATACCATATGATTCCACTTACATGAAGCTCCAAAATAGGCAAAATTAATCTACGATAAAAAATATAACATTAACAGTGTTTGCCTCTTGTTTGGTGTAGTCAACTATCATGATGCACTCAACTGTCAAAATCACTGAAACGAATACTTAATACTTTCTGGTGGATTGTATGTAAATTATACCTCAGTTTTAAAAAAAAGCAACTATATCTGGTAGATAGCAACTACATAAATAACTACGGAAGGTAAAGATTGTGCATTTAACAAACATTATCAATAACTCATTATGTATCAAGCACCATGCTAGTAATAATATCTGGGAATACCCAGCTCTATAAGACATGATCCCAGCACTGAAGAATGCGTGGATTCTCAGGGAGGGGGAATGCACAAAGAATTCCAAAATGCTGGAACAAGTGCTTTAATGCAGCTATAGACTAGTGCTGTATATAGGGGCACAGAGGAGCAAGCAAGATGTTACAAAATAGGATAATGGCCTCTTTGTCACCATGGTGGCTGAATCATCAGTTGGGGAGAGAGTAGAATGTTGCCTTTTATTTTTGGCCTTTGAGACTCGGGATGATATTTTTTAGCAGGTATAAGGATTCTAAGCAACAGTTCCCAAAACTTTAAGACACAGTCCTTTTCACAGTGAAAGACTGGGGATACTTTTTCATCCCAAGAATAAGCAGAAAAGGGCCAAACACTTCCTGAGTAATAGATTTAGACAGAAGCAGGTCTCTCAAGCCAGGGTCCCTATGCCATGCTGCAAAGCAGCCCACAAAACACCCTAGAGGATGTGGCTTGCTGGCCACACCCCTTAAGGCATGACAGCCCTGCCAAAGAATGTAGGGCCCCAACAAAGAATGTTCTGAAAGCCATTTAAGAGCCTTCCAGGAAAACCGCAGCCAGCAATCCACCACTTGCAATGTGTGTGGTTGGGCTCCTGCTTCTCCCTGTATGCCTTGGCTCCCCGAGCTCTCACCAAATCCCAAGACTGCTCAAAAGGAGGTGCAGGGCCAGGTGCAGTTTGCATGCTGGTGATGTAGAGAATGAGGCACCTGCCTGCAAGTCTCCAAGGACAGCACTGGGTGGCCTTCGTCGGAGTGCCCTCAGGGTCTCCCTGCAGAGCTCCAGCTCCTGTAAGATTGTGATCATGACTCTTAACAGATGGACCACTGGAGAGAGGAGGCTATGGGGGGAGCTAGGTCATTTCCAGCCCAACTGTATGAGTTCCCTCTTGCTGATACAACAAATTGCCACAAACTTAGTGGCTTCAAACAACACAAATTAATTGTCCTGTAGTTCTGGAGGTCAGAAGTCTACAACAGGTCCACAGGGCTGTGTTCCTTCTGCAGGTTTTGGATAGAATCCATTTCCTTGTCCTTTTCAGCTTTCAAAGGCCACCTGCCTCTTTTGGCTTGTGGCCCCTTCCTTTGTCTTCAGAACCAGAATCTTCACGTCTCTTTCTCTCTGCCCTTCTTTTCTGTCTTCACACCACCCTCTGTCTGACTCTGACTCCTGCATCCCTCTTGTAAGGACCCTTGGGTTTGCTTTGAGCCTGCTCAGATCATTCAGTATAATCTCCCCATCTCAGGATCCATACTTGATCACACCTGCAAAGCCCCTTGTGCCATATAGGGTAACTTTCACAGGTCCCAAGGCTCAGGATGTGAACATCTTTGGGGAATCATTACTCAGCCTATCACGACAACTCTAAGCCAGTCTTACCTCAAGGCGATAATAATAACAGACACATCTAGCCATTGAGTGAGATATAAACATGGTATGGAGATAAATATAGATATCTATATATGGAGAGATTTTTATATAGATACATGTTTATACATTTAGATTGATAGATTATATATCTGCACATATGTATTTTCTCATCATAGCTCTGCAAGGCAATCCCACTTTACAAATGAGGAAACTGACACCTAAGGAATTCAAAAAAAAAAAAAAACAAACATAAAACACTCTCCATAACTGATAGTCAAAGCAGGTTTGGATGACTCCAGAGTCAATGCTCTATACCTTATTGTCTTCCATTTCTGTTCCATATTTTGGTGAGAAACCCAGATTATGAATTCTTATGTGTATTTTTTCAACCTAATTTTTTTTTCCTCCAAGTGAGGACTGGAGAAGCCCACATCTGTGGCTTGGAAGGCTGAGACTGGGTCATTCCCAGTTGGCCACAGCTATAGAAAGCTCATGAAATTATTCATTTCCCTGCTTATCCATGGTGTCTTGTTTCATTTCTTGCTTTACTTCCCTCAGTGTTTTTACTTTTCCTTATCATTCTCCAACCTCACCAAAAGATGCATTTCTAAGCAGAACTATTCACCAACCTAAAATCTTTCCTTTATTTTTGAAATCCATTTCTTCATATAACCCATCACCAATTGTTCAAGCCTCTTGGAAAGGGAAGTCTAGAAATACTACAGTAAAGGAAACAAAATTGGGGGCTAAAAAATATAAATATATCAAACCACAGTTAAAAAATAAAATAGAAATCAGCATTCCATGAAACGAAAGGGAGTGAAGATTTGTTTTAACAATATTACCTGGACAACACCATTATCAATTTTTTTCAGTGGAATTTATTTTTAAATATTTTAATGTGTGGATTAAATCAGAATAATTAAATTTTTAGAAAACAGAAAGCCTTTCTCCAAGACACCCCTTACATGGCAATTGTTGTTGATTCTTATTTGCAAGAGCCTGTTCATCTCCATTATGGTTAATATTGCCCTTCTAAGCTTTTTGTTGAGGATAAGAATGAAATATAGTCCTGATTTGTATAGGCCTCTTTCAATGTAAAATAATGTGCTGAGGGAATTATGGGTCATATTGTGTAGATTTTTAAAATTATCACCTCCTCAGCAAATGGCTCCAGAGTACTTATTCATAAGTATGATCATGTTAAAATCTGGATCATGAATAAATGATTTCAAATAAAGTTGGGAAAATCTAGGGCAGTAGGAGCAGGAAGGTCATGAACCGAGTTTGGGGGCCCAGATCCTGAGCTGTGATAAGTCCACCAAGGTAAGGCCACTCCGAGTGCCTCCTGGTGCTCAGGTAGGGACCTCTTGCCTCACTGGGACCTTCCTCCCTTCCACCTTCACTGGGGAGGACATACCCTAGCAGGACCATCACAGGTTTACAGAAAACAGCAGAAACTGTTCTTGCAATGCGAGTGATTATAATTGAGCAATAGGTTCTTCAAATTTGTATCTTAAAATTCTTAAATGCTTGAAATGGATTTAATTATCACAGCACGAGGTGATAAATGGGCATTTTTGAGGATTTTAAAGGGCCTGCTTGGGTGGTTCCAAGATTACCAGAGGTTGTTAATCCTCATAATTTACTGTCTGTTTACTTGAATCTTTTAAAATTGGTCTCCTCGTAACCATGTTTGCACCTCTCCAACTAGTTTTCTGTATATAGTCAGAATTGTTTCAAAATGCAAACCTGGTCAGTGCTCTCTCTCTCTTTCTCTCTCTCTTTCTCTGTCTTACACGCTCTCTGTCGCATACACTCACCTACACACACACCCCCACTTCTGTTTACAAAAAAACTTTCGATGCCCTTTCATTCTCTTAGAATTGAAGGCAAAAACCCCACAACAGACTTCCTGATTTTGACAAACTATATCAACGTTTCTAGGCCAGATATAAAATAACTTTTTTCAAAAAGTGAAATAAGATAAAGTCAGTTGAATGAACAGGAGGTGGAAGACGGATTGGGAACATTTTAAGGGAACCCATTGGCCACTCTGTGTGTTTGTTTCCTGAAGGGCAAAATTAAGCCCTTAGAGCAGGTCTTTCATTTTTGGGTTTCTTTTCTAATTCTAGAATCTCCTCTAACCACACCAGGAAGGCAAGTGGGAATGTTACATGATCTGTGATACATGACCCTGCCTGTCTCTCCAACCCAATTTCTCACCATGACCCCCTGTATTCCCTGTGGTCCGATCACAATGTCCTTTTGGTTCCATAGAAATCCTAGGTTTCTCCCCACGGCTGCAGGACCACTGGTATGCTTAGCACCTGTCTGGAATGTTCCCCCGCCCTTACTCCCCGCCCCCCCCAACACACACCATTGAGCTAATTACCTTCTCCTCCTCGTCCCACAGATCTCAGTTCAAGTGCAAACATCCTCTGAGAACCCTTCCATGACCCCCTAAACTGGGCCAGGCCGCTTGACACATGCTTGCTTCGCCCGGTGGTCTGTGGTGCCTGGCACACAGTAGGCATTCCAGAAGTGTCGATAGCACGAGTAAATTAGTGAACAGACTTTTTCACTGATACGGATTGTCACCGGCACAAGTCAGATAGGAGGGCCATGTTTTTTATCCGGGAGGGGCTGGAAACACAGATTCCCCTGAGGTAACTATGCAAGAATGTTAGAGGAAATCTAACGTGGATTTGGATTTGAGTATGAGAAAGGGGTTATCTGAGGTGAAAGTCACTCTGTGAACTTCAAATGACCCAGAAAAATATTAAAGGCAGAGGAAGGAAGAAGTTGCTTGTTGCTATCAGCTTGGGAGTTTTGTTTACAAGAAGCAATCAGGGAAGGAAGAGAAGGGGAGGCAGAAGCCACCAACATGTGATGAGTTTGTTTCCAAATCTTTCTCTGAAAGGTTTTAAAGAACTTTACAACGATGGATTCAATACAGTAAAATAAAATATATTCAAAGTAAGTAATAAACAGGAACGAAAACAATTTATATGCATGAGATTGGCAAGGAGTATCTGCAGTTAACGTATAAAGCCTTTAGCCAATACTGTAATTTGGCAAATATGGAAAATATTTCATTGGCTTTTGAAAAAACTATCTATAAATTTTATGGAAATCCACATTAATATTATCCATATGATATATATAATTTATGTAAAAACTGTATGTAACTATTTTTGTATTACTTAGAAAATGTGATCTGGAAGAATACACAAGTATTCACCAAGTGTGACGGTGGTTACCTCTGAAGAGGGAGAGGGATAGGAGAGGGTTGAGATGTAGAAGAGATTTCATTTTTGCCTTATATATGTTCAAACTTTTTATAATGAGCCAAATTCATGTATAACTTTGTAATTTAAAAATTATTTATAAAAATGAGCTGGATGTGGTGGCATGTGCCTTTAGTCCCAGCTACACAGGAGGCTCACTTGAGCCCAGGAATTGGAGACCAGCCTGGGCAACATAGCAAGACCCCATCTCTAATAATAATAATAATAATAATAATGCAGCTCTAGAAAGACACCAATAATATTCGCCTTAGATATGAAAAGATATTTTATTAGCATATGTATCTAGTCATTCACTGAAATCACATAGTAACAACATTCAGAGCACTTCTGAGTGTTCAAAATGTTTACCCCTGTTATCGTACAGCAGCCCCTCAATAACCCTTCGGAGCAGGCAGGGCCAGATAAGGCAGGTCTTATTTTATTATCTCCACTTGAAAAATGAAGAAACAGAGACAGGGAGCAGCTAGACAATCAGCCCCGGCCAGGAGCTGGTGAACAGCAGAGTTTGCAAAGGAACCCAGACCTTCCGATTCTTCCCCCGACATACTTTGCTCCTTTTTGTCCTTTGTTCACAGTGTCACGGGAAGTCTTAGCATTTTGAAGCTGAAATAAGAAAAATCTTTTGACTGCTGCATTTGATTGCTTATAAAAATGCTTCATTGTAAACTGTCCTATAACTTCTGAATTATGCTACATAAATGGTTTGAGGGTTTCTCGTTATTGCAGAAGAGGAAAATTTACTGCTTTCATTTAAAGCTCTAGCACTCTCTAAAGAAAAGTTACAGTAGCCAAATATCTTTATTATATTCATACCCTCAGAGCTAATGTCTTGAAAATCCCTGTTGGGTGCACACAATAGTGTCAGGCATTTCTCGATTCAGAGACATAAGGTACTAAAGCATATTGGTCTCCTTACAATGTATGTTATTTGGGTGATGAATATGCTAAAAGCCCCGACTTCACTGACAGCAGCATGATGCAATATATCCATGCAACAAAATTACACTGTACTTCGTACATTTTATATGAATTTTAAAACATAGTCTTTGACAGGTACATTTCTCTTAAAGACAGACACTCACCGAGGTATTTGCATTACATGTATTTATCAGAGCGTTAGTCAGTCAAAGCACTGACTTTCTCCTCTGTTGTAGTTTGTCTGCAGATGTGGTCGTGCCAACGCCTCCATTCCTGTGCTTGCTGCTACTTCCATCAAGAGGTGGAGTCTCCCTTCTCTCGCCTGGGCTGGGCTGGCTTCATGACTTGTTGTGATCCATGGACTGTAATGGAGGGGAGCCCTTGCCAGTTCTGGGCCCATGTCTCCAGGGAGCTGACAGTTCCACCATTGCCCTTGTAGGTCCAGCCCCCATTTAAGAAACTCAGGCTAGAGTGTGAAATGATATGAGACCTCAACCAGAGAGGCCCTGGAGCATGAGGCTGGCTGGGATGGAACTCCCAGCTGAGTGCAGGCTTGTGAGTGACCCCTGCAGATATGGTACGTTCCAAAGGGACCACCGAGCTGAGCCCGGTAGACACACAGGACAGTCAAAAAAAATAAATTCTTGTTGTTTTAAGCTACTGAGTGTTGGGGTAGTATGTTACCCAGCAAGAGACAACTAAAACATGAAACATCCCTTGTCTCCATCCCACACGGCCCCCTCACCAACTCAATGAGTCCCTGAGTATCTCTTCTGCTCCTTTCCTGTGCTGTCATTTCTGTTTAAGAAAAAGGGAACAGTTTTTCCTAACTATTCTTTTCTCCACACACACTTCTGAAGTCCTTACTCTGAGCCTGGCACTGTGTGAGTCTTTGGGAACATGGGGACGAATAGAACACGGCCCGCTGCATGTGACCCATCAATTAGGGGAGGAGACACATCAAAAATTGAATCTCACTCATCACTCCCTGTTCCCAGCCTGTGAGCCCACAGTTCTTAGCATGGGTTGACCCTAAAGTCCATTCTCAAGAGTTACATAGGCAGGCTGTAGAGACAGCAGTCAAGGACTTGAACTAGATTTGTTTAAGCTCACTCAAAAATGATACATTTTATCTCTATCAGATATGGAGGTATCTTCTCATTAGGAACTTAACATATAAAAGTTAAATCTTATAAAATAGGTAAATGAAGATACGATTATCT
The DNA here is from genome assembly GCA_963575035.1 of Avahi laniger. Lineage (NCBI taxonomy): Eukaryota > Metazoa > Chordata > Mammalia > Primates > Indriidae > Avahi > Avahi laniger. The sequence goes on from CAUYSK010128939.1 coordinate 81,732, forward strand.
AATGTATAAACCGAGATCTTTCACTTGCCTATGAATTCCTTTAAATTGCTTGTTACCGATAAAGCAAAAACATAATCATGAAGGAACTAGCTTTTAAACATATATAGTTTTTACATCTTTCAAATCACTTTCACATATTTTGTTGAATATGGGATAAATGAGGCATATTATTATTATTATTCCCATTTGACAGGTGAGGATGGAGCCAGATTATTGACAGCTGTGAAATATGCTGAGCCTTTGACGTAGGAGGTCATTGTGAGAGGTCACTGCGGGAGAAAGTTAGGACAGAAGTTTAAGACTCATCTCTTAAGTGCCTGATGCCTTGGATCTTCCTAACACATTATTCCCTGCTAAATGGCTTTTTATTTTAAAGCATGTGTCTGTGGTTGAACTTCTTGATTCGTCAAATGCCCAGTGGTAATATCCTATCAGTAGCACTCAGGAAAAATCAGAAGGCTTCAGAGGGCATTAGAAATTGGATTGTATGAGAAAAAGGAAGCTCTTCTAGGAACTAATTTAACTCCTGAAAATGACTTCCAAACCACTTCTGAGTAACAGAGCAAGAGTCATTTAATTTACGTGGTTCTCAGCATTTGCTTGTTTTCTTGACCTCTCTTTTTTCCCCCCACTTTCTCTCCACTACCAATGCAGAAGAAAATTTGAAATATTCCAATGAATTAAATGTATAATTTCTGGTTAACTTTGCAGTCTATGTATATTTTTAGATAGAATCACAGACACTTATCTTGGAGTCTTTTTTTGCCAGTCTGACCTCCACTCACCACACACTTGTAGAGTTGGTGGGGGCTGCTCCCTGGAGGCCACATCACAGACTTCATCATCACATGAGGCCAAAGTCACCACCAATGTTAACCACTCTTGACCTGAGCCACCCAAGGACAAACCCAGACCCTTTCCTGCCTAAAATCCTAAATTCCATGGGGAATCCTCAAGGCCAAATGACCCTGCCAAAATCTGAAAGCCATGTCATCTTTGGTCACCGGAAAAATGCTGTCAATGCTCCTGTGACCTTCTCACTCATGCATTCATCTCATAGGGCTCTAAGCTTCCTGTCTCTGTCCAGCTACTCCTCCCCTAGCTCCTGCCTCATAGCTGTCAACTGTGTCCCCTGGAACTCTATTTCCATGATAACCCTACTATTCTATATCTCCAGTCTCTTTGTAGACACTCCCTCCACTTCCTGGCCTTAACTGAAACCTGGCTCTCCCTTGAGGACATGGCTTTCCCAAGTAGCCTGAAGGTGGTCCTGTATTCACTGGAATAACCCCATAGATACCTCAAACTCAACAAGTACAAAATTGAAATTGTCATCTTCCCTATATCACCTATTCTCCTCCTCCCAGCCTCCATGACACAATGACATGGAAGTTACTCAGTCACCAAAAGCAGGAATCTGGGGGTCAGCCTAGATTCATCTTTCTCTTTCATCTTCCATATTCTAATTTCACCAAGTCCTGCCAATTTTTCCAGCTAAATAGTTCTCTAATCCGTTCCTTCTCTCTGCTTCTATTATTACAGCTCAGTTCAAGGTCTCAGTCATCTACTGCCCAGATTATCACACTCTTTTCCTGCTTTTAATTTACTCAGGAAATCCATTCTCCACCCAGTTGCCAGAAAGATTGCTCTAACACAGAACTGACCACGTTATTCTTCAGCCTGTAGAGATCCAGCAACTCTCCCAAGCCTGACTGAGCTCCCTCTTTGAAAAAACAGGCCCCCTATGATATGTCCCCACCTATCTCTCCATTCTTATCTCTCCCAAATTTCTACCTCCCACTTGATGCTTTAATGATACTAAACAGCTTGTCCTTCACCACATTCATCTTGCTAAAACGCTTTTTTGCCTTGACTCATGCAGTTTTCCTTGCCTGAAATGTAGTTTCCTACTCGACCCCATTCTTTGCCTCGTTGTCTCTGACACACTAAGTTTTGACTGGTGTCATCCTATCCAGGAATAATTACTTGAGGCTCTGTAACCCTTCGTATGCATTCCCAGCATCCTTCTCTTGGCTTGTATTAACCGTGTGAGTATATGTGCATCTTTCCCCTGTATCTATTTTCCTGGATGTCAGAGATTGAATTTTTTACATTTTTTTGCATTTCCATTTGTGGGTCTAGCAAAGTGACAGGAACATATTAGGTGCTTAATAAATATTTGATGTATCAAAATAATTTCCACTGAAAATGGATTTGCCAAGCCCCAGTGGTCTTCATGCATGCAGGCATTCATTTACTCTTGCTCATTCAGCAAAAGAGCATCTACTAAATATTTATATCCTATTTATATCCTAGCATTCTTGACCTCTCTGCTGGTTAGATATGCTGTAACTTCTTGAAATGCCTCAAATTCAGTTTCACTCAGAAGCACTCTCTCACGTGAACTACAGTGTCTGGCTTGTACAAAATAACTGATATAGGTGATCTGGGAAGAGGCAAAACTAGGACAGCCCGCGTCCTAATGGAATTTACAATGTGAACTGCCTGTACACATAGGCAATGTTTGGCAATGCATAGTTTTGAAAATATTTCAGCAAATGTAAATTAATAAAACATGAACTGAATACATAAATTTCTAGAGAATTCAGAAAGAAAAAAAATGGTCAGAACTGGGTGAATTTAATAAGAACCAACCATATAGGTTGAGGTTTGTTTTTAGTGTAAAGACTCATGAACATGAATAGCTTAACAGGAAAGAAAATAGTATTTCAGGTTAAAGAAATGACACAAACAAAAGAAAGAAAAGAAAAGCTCTATGGAGATAAACAGCAAGCCCATTTACTTGACTGAACTACAGAATCTGAGCTTGGGTAAGAGAACAAGTCATTAGCCTTTAGAACCTGCCCACAATAAATCTATGAAGCTGAAGAGAATCTTTAGGGCTGATTGTGGTAGGGAGTCTCCAAATCAATTTCTTTCCTCCTTTCTTTCCGTGGAGGGGCATATTTGTTTGAACCCTCTTGAGACATTGTAATAGTTGTATCTTATTGGTAAAAAGAACAAAATCCACTAGAATGCAATGCAAATAGTGAAGCTATAAACATAACTACAGGAAGGTAGAGGAGATATTTAGCAACCAAGAAACTTGCTTTGTTTTTGCTAATGTCCCATGTAACATTAGGTTAGATGAGGGAGAAATTAAGAGCTTCCTAAACTGTAAATAAATTCCTAAAGATCAGGATACAGTCTTAATATACGGGTATTTCTGCTATAATGCAACATACACATAGCTGAAAAACATGAGGTATACAAAAATTATGCACAAAAATATATGGTGATTATGGAACTAGCTAGGGAACTTGAGACCCAAGGAACAACAAATGCTGAGTTGTTCCTTGGAACAATTTCTTGGAACTGAAGAAGCCAGCAATCTCAGAAAAGTGGATAAGAATAGACCAAAAAAAAGCTTCAAACAAAAACGTGCTCTTTTTAGACACTGGAGCAAGAAAGAGGAAACCTAGAAGAAAGAAATTAAAAATATAGTATCATTTACAATTGCTCAAAAAAATGAAATACTTTGGTGTAAATATGACAAAACATGTAAAACACTTGTATACTGGAAACTACAAAATGCTGATGAAAGAAACCAAAGATCTAAATAAATGGAGAGATAGACTATGTTCATGGATTAGAAGACTCAACATATTAAAGATGTCAATTCTCCCCAAGTTAATATACAGGTTTAACACAATTTCTACCAAAATCCCAGCAAGTTTTTTTGTAGATACATATAAGATTATTCTAAAATTTATATGAAAAGGCAAAGTTACTAAAATAGCTAAAACAATCTTGAAAAAGAAAAATAAAATGGGAGGAACCAATCTCCCCAACTTAAAGCTATGTAATCAAGACTGTGGTATTGACAGAGGGACAGACACATCAATGGCACAGAATAGAGAACCCAGCACTAGATCCACACAAATATGCCCAATTGATTTTATACAAAGATGCAAAACAATTCAATGGAGAAAGTATAGCCTGTAAGCATGGTGCTGGAGCAATTGGACATCCACAGACAAAAAATTGAAACTTGACATAAACTCACAACCTATACAGAAATTAATTCAAAATGGATCACAGACTTAAATGTCAAACATAAAACTATAAAACTTTTGACTGGGCGCAGTGGCTCATGCTATAATCCTAGCACTTTGGGAGGCCGATATAGGAGGATCGCTTGAGGCCAGGAGTTTGAGACCAGTCTGAGAAACATAGTGAGAACCTGTCTCTACCAAAAATAGAAAAACTAGCTGGGCATGGTGGGAGGTGCACATGAAGTCCTAACTACTGAGGAGGCTGAGGCAGGAGGATTGCTTGAGCCCAGGAGTTTAAGGTTGCAGTGAGCTATGATGACATCACTGCACACTAGCCCGGACAACAGAGCAAGGTCCTGTCTCAAACAAACAAACAAACAAATGAACAAACAAAAATCCTATACAACTTTTATTTAGAAAATAGAAAATCTATGGAATCTAAGGAAAAGAGTTCTTAGACTCAACTCCAAAAGCACAATCCATTAAAAAATGGTTAATTAAACTTCATCAAAATTAAAAATGTTTGCTTTGCAAACAACTGTGTTGAGAAGATGAAAAGACAAAGTATAGAGCAGGAGAAAGTATTTATAAACCACATATGTGACAAAATAATAGAATCTAGGATATATTAATATAAAGGACTTTCAAAACCCAACAGTTAAAAAATTGTATTAGAAAATGGGCAAAAGACATGAAGAGCCATTTTACTGAAAAGAACATACAAATGGTAAATGAGTGTGTAAAAAGATGTTCAACATCACTAGATATTAGGGAAATGTAACCTAAAACCACAATAAGATATCACTTCACACCTTTCAGAATGGCTAAAATAAAAAATAATGACAACACCAAACCTCAGCAAGGATGCAGAAAAACTGGATCACTTATACATTGCTGGTTGAAATGTAAAATGGTACAGCCACATTGGAAGGAACAATATGATGGTGTTTTAAAAAACTAAACATGCAAAATTATGTAACTCGGAAACTAGACTCCTGAACATTTATCCCAAAAAAGTAAAGATTAATGTTCACACAAAAGCCTGAACACTAATGTTTATGGAAACTTTATTCATAACAGCCAAAAACTGGAAACATCCCAGATGTCATTCAAGAAGTGAATGGTTAAACACACTATGGCACATCAATACCATGGAATCCTACGCAACAATAAAAAGGAACAAACTGGTGATACACACACAGCTTGGATGAATCTCCAGAGAATTATGCTGAGTGACAAAAAGGCATTTTCAAAATGTTGCATACTGTCTGATTCCATTTATATAACATTCTTATAATGACAAAATTATAGAAATGGAGAACAGATTGGTGTTTACAGGAACTAAGGGAGAGAGCGGGAGGGAAGTGGATGTGGCTATAAGAGAGCAACAAGAGGAATCCTTGTGGTGATGGGAATGTTCTATATCTTCTCTACGTCAAGGTCAATATCCTGGCTATGATAGTGTATTATATTACTAGTTTCGTACGATGTTACCACTGGGGAACACTGAGTAGAGGTACATGGAATTTTTCTGTATTATTTCATACAACTGTACCTGAGTCTGTAATTATCTCAAAATAGTTTAATTTTGTTTAAAAAAAAAGCACATGCACAAAGAGCAAGGACCCTTCTAATAATAAACCCTTCCAAGACCTAGCATGCAACCAAAATGAGGCAAGAGCAAAAACATGCAGTGATCAGGCTTTGTATACTATACTACCTTGCTGTATTAAGCTGTGATGGGTCTGTTGTGTTTAAAGTGTTCATACTATTATTTAGTGGCACAAAATGTTAGCATATGGGGAACGCGTAAACCAACATTACTTCTTCATTATTCTGATATCATTCTTCTATTTACCAACCATACATAAGCTAACCTGCACTACAGAAACCTATTGATACAAGATACTGTATTTCTTTATTTCCAAGTGACTACACTGGCATAGAGTAAGTAGGCAATTAATGCTGAAAACAAAAACTGAGTGAATGAATAAATGAATTGAAGCCAGAGATAGGGTATGTGGATGAAATTGGAGAACCATATTTGAAGAAGATTCAGCTAGCTACTATAGGATGTAACACATAAGGTTGAGACAGCAGACATTAAAATTATCTAGTTTTTGTTGCAATCTAATTAGGGGTAGTGACGACCTGACTGGGATAAATCTGTAGGACATCATGTACAAAATAATTAGCAAAATGGCAGCATAGTTAAGGCCAAATTCCCAACCTTTTTCCTCACCAAATCTCCTGTCTAATTATATGATATGGTTGGAAGCATTGCCAAAGCCTTGTTTTAATTTTGCAGTGACAGCACTATCTCAGGCCCTGTTTCCTTTCCCCACATCCAAAACTGTTAACTCCTACTTCTTCAGCTATACCATCTCAAAAATAAATCCTTTGAGACCTCCACAGCTACTAAAAAATTCCTCGTGTAAGTGGAACACCCGCCCCAGCAAACCCTTCCACAAGTTCTGTAGATAATTAGTTCCATAAAATATTACTTTTGTTGGAATACTCTGCCAACAGCCCCAACTTGCCTAGTAATATCTGAAATAAAGAACAGGTGTTTCTCTTGCCAACTCTCTCACTACAAGATTATTTTAATAGAAGTTTAACTAACAGGAAGCAACATGTAATAAATAGTATAAGTAAATGACGAATGGAAACAGCAATTCCTAGCCCTGCCAAAATCCTACCTCTTTACATATGCATTTTTCCACCTCGCTATAGTGACTGATGAGGTAGGATGACTTTCTAGCTTGGCTTCCCTACCGGCTTCTGTTAGGGGTCCTCTGATGGGCCCCTCCTGGCTCTCACCTTCTCCAAGCATCTTCAAGCCTTCTGAAATCCGTGCATTCCTGAGACAGCCTCAGCCACATATGTACTCAGCTATGTGGGATCTTGAGAATTCTGTCCTTCTGACATCTTATTGGAAGGGCAGTTGGAAAGCCTCCATTCTTTGCTTTGTGTAATCCCTGTGGACACTTTCCCCATCAAAGGTTACTCCAATTCACATGCTCTTCAATAGTCCAGCACCACTGCTTGCCTCTCCCAGCTCTGCCTTGGGCCTCTGGCTCCTCACTGCTAGTTCACCACCTGGATCTCCAGCACCCTGTCCCCTCCATAGAACTCTGATGCTGTCACACTGGCCTCAGCAGAAGGTGACACTTCTCTCCACTGTCACATTCCTTCCTTTGCCCCATTCCATCAATAACACAAGGCTGTTGGACTTGATTAAGGGTTTGGAGGTATATGTAATTATAACTTTTAATATTAAAATTTTAATATTAAATTAGCCCTAAACATCACTAATGACCCTAAAAATGACTCTACTCCCAGGATCTGTGAAAAAAACAGAGAGCAAGTTAAATCCTTCATACAGATTCCCTCAGGGATATCCCAGTTTCTAGCCTTGCTCTCCCACCTTCTTCAGAGATCAAGAATATTCTTAAATCCATCTTGTGGCAAGTCTCTACCTTCCTCTAGGAAACTTAATTCCCCTACTTAAGGGGACTGGTCTTGTCCTAAAACACAATCCCCCAGTCCCGGCTAGGACAGTCACTAGACAATAGCTCACAACAGCATCTCCCCCAAAGACTGAGTTGTTCAATCTGGAACAACACTATGGACCTTCAGCCAAACCATACACACTCACTTCCCCAGAACAAGTGTAGTCAGAATCCCTCTATAAATACGAGAAAGAGAAACATTGCCCTAGAGGAAACATAATCAGTAGAACTTGCCTGAGGTCACAATGGAGATAGCATTTTTAAATTATTGGCACAGAGATTTTAATTCCCCTTTTCTATTCTTCTGTTTCCAGACCTTGTCCAGGCTTTTCCTTATGTAAACCAACCAGCCAACAAAGGAGCCCATTGAGAACATCAGCGCCATTCCCTTAATGGCCACTCCTAGCTTTTCTTTACTTTAGACCAAATTCCATTGTAGTCAAGACTTCCTCCCCATTCTAGTCTTGGTAAAAGGGCGAAGACTAATATAAAGGTGCATAGTTCACGAAAGCCCTTTGTTTCTTCTCTGCAGGATTGATTTTTCCCTATTTTGCTGGGCATGGAGTAATATTTAGCTTCCCTGTAAGTCTCTCTTTCCCATTCATCCTCAGATCTCATGTTCTTCCTGGGTTGCACTCTGTCCCCCATCAGTGAGAATCCCTGGCTACACTGGCAGCCCATTGTTGACACCCAGTTAAAGCTAAGTTACATAAGCTTCAGTGGTACAACTTTTTCTTTAAAATATTTCTCTAAAACTAATCTTGTTCTGTCCAAAGCCATTTAAGGTCATCTTCTGCCAAAAGCATCTTCACATTGTAGATACCTAACCTTCTAACTCAGCCTTGTCTAAATTCCTTATTAGCTCTCAGTTCCTTGTCAGATTTTACTTCTCATCCTCTGATCCTACCAATTTTTAATCTATTTTCTCCAACTCCTCCACTTACACCATGTTTGTTTCCAGTATTCCTCTTTTTCTGACCTTTTTCTACTCCACATTGCACTTTATTTTTTCAAAGCACTTGATCTCTCTCTAGAACAGCTTCTGACTTCTGACTTGACAGACCAGCTCTCAAAGCTGAAAAAATTCAGGGAAATTTCCCAGCAACCCCGCAGCACTCTGGAGCTAACAGGGGTGGAATCAATACTGCTGGCAGGAGATAGTTCTGAAGAAACCAGGACTCAAAATAAACTTTCCTTAATTGATCAGGGCCTTGATTATTATATTTCAAGAGCATAATATGTGCATTACTTCAGCTACCTTATGAACTAGAAATGTACTCCAGCTACATTAGTACTTAAACAGCTCTTGTGGGTCAACCCAAGAATCTAACCGTCATTTATAGCACTATCTGTTTGGAAAATTAAGCCTCCATTCTAAATAATCACAAATAAACTCTTGGACTTGTTCACACTTGGCACCTGTAGACATTGGTGTAATTTTCCACCCACATACAAACTTCCTCTGATGCAAGAAACAGCAGCTTTTATGTTTCAAAGATTTGGATAGATCCAGAAGCAATGCATTGCTGCATGCTATTATTATCACTTGCTGCTGATAATAATAATAATAATAATAATAATAATAATAAAACAATAATAATAATAAAACATTTATTTATATCATGTATAGTTTCACTTTTTTATTGCATTTAATTTTCAAAGTCACTCTTGAGATTTTCAGAGCAAACAACATGGATTTGGGCAAAGAGCAAACTATAATATTTAGAGACAGGGGTCCTGACTTAGGCCTGGCTCTCCTTTTTACTAGTCATGTACTTGGCTGAGTCACTTAATCCTCCAAGCCTCAGTTTCCTGAACAGTAAGGCAATAGTAATAACAAAAGCAACACTATCTTTCCTATCAAATTTCAAGATTTTTTAGTAAGGCATGGCAGCAAGATAAATTGGGGGTAGAGTGGAGCTACTAGGACGGGTGGGGGCTAGAGTGACAACAGAAATTCAGACAAGCAGGTAGGGCATAGCGACCAAGGTAATTGAGCCATGTCCAGACATAATGCAAGCAAACACCAGGCTAGAAGGCAACAGTCGGAGGATGGTCCACTCACGGCCTGAGCCATGTGTACAAAATTGAGTGGGTGCTAGATGGAATCACCAAAGCCAGGCTCCATTCCTTGGAGAGAAAACCCAGCAATGGAAAGTACAGGAAAATCAATTAGATACCCAAAATCGGAACTAAAGGGAAGCCCAGTTCCATGAAATGAGGGGAGAGAGGATACTTGGCAACTTAGGAGGCAAACTGCAGTGATGCTCTAGGATGGCTAAACCATGACTTGAGACAAATAAATGATTCTAGCGATCAACCCTGAGAGCCATGTCCCAAGAAAGGAAACTTGGACCCTGTCATTGAAGCTCACACATTATCAGGGCAAGTTATAGTTATAGAAATGTGCATCAAGTCAGCAGAGGTTTGACCAAAAAAACATTTTGAAGATCCCAAAGGCAAATACAGCAACAACAAAAATAAATAAGTAGGACTTAATTAAATCAAAAAGCTTCTGCGTGGCAAAGGGAATAATCATCAGTGACTAGACAATCTACAGAATGGGAGAAAATATTTGCAAACTATACATTCAACAAAAGACTAATATCCAGAACCTACAAAGAACTCACATAAATCAGCAGGAAAAAAAAAAAAACAATCCCATCAAAAAGTGGCAAAAGACATGAGCAAAGTTTTTCAAAAGAGGATAGACAAATAGCCAACAAACATATGAAAAAATGTTCAACATCACTAATCATCAGGGAAATGCAACTTAAAACTACAATGAGATACCACCTTACCCCTATCAGAATGGCCATTATTAAAAAGTCAAAAAACCATAGATGCTGGTGTGGAAGCAGAGAGAAAGGAACACGTATGGGACTGCAAATTAGTTCAACCACTGTGGAAAACAGTATGGAGATTCCTCAGAGAAATAAATGTAGACCTACCATTCGATCCAGCAATCCCACTGCCCTACTGTTGCGTATCTACCCAAAGGAAATGAAGTCATCTTATCAAGAAGATACCTGTACTCAAATGTTTATTGCAGCACAATTCACTATTGCAAAGATATGGAATCAACCTAAATGCCCTTCAATTCATGAGTGGATAAATAAAATGCAATACACACACACACACACACACACACACACACAGACGCACACACCATGAGTACTACTCATCTATAAAAAGAAATGAAATATGTCATTTGCAGCAACGTGGAAGGAACTGGAGGCCATTATCCTAAGTGAAGTATCTCAGGAATGGAAAACCAAATGCCATATCTTCTCACTAATAAGTGGGAGCTAATAGATGTGTATACACAGGTACAAAGTGGTATAAAGGACATGAGAAACCAAGGAGCAGGGAGGGGAGTGTGTGGGATAAAAACTTACCTGTTGGGTACAATGGATAGTATTCTGGTGATGGGCACACCAAAAGCCCTGACTCAAGCATCATACAAGATATCCATGTAACAAAAACACTTGTACCCCCTTAATAAAATAAGTAAATAATAAATAAAATTTTAAAAATAGAGTTAAAATTTATTATTTAAAAATAATAAATACCAGTTAGCTCCGTTCGTTGGGCTCTGTGTGTGTGGCTGGGCGCCCACTCCCAGAGCAGGTGACTCCATCTCACTGCCTTGTGACCAGAGGTCTCTTCTTTGCTCCCACCAGTTACTCTGTAAATGCTGGGTGCCCGGCCACTGTGGCCATGAGGTGGATCGGCACCATAGCAGGTGCTCAACAAGTGTTAGATGAATGCATGGTCAGAGGATGGAATGAGTGAATGGAGGGGCTTCTTGTACAAAGAAAAGTATGAAACATTAAGAACAGGATCTCATCTTTTATAATTAAGCCTGTAGACAATCTTGGTTCTCTGCTTTCTGCACTTTGGAAAATAGAATGTAGCCCCCTGAGTGCATTTTAAGAGCCGTGCAGGAAAAGACAAACAAACTTAGAAAAATTCAGGGAAAGATGAGAAGCCAACTGTCAACAACAAATTCAGAGCTCTTATTCGAGGCCAGTCAAAACTAGTAAACAAAACGTGTTAGGCAGAGAGAGTTAAATCACTTCATTAATACTTTAATGCCTATTTGAAATTGACTTACTTATCAGTCCTGACATATCTCCTTTGCAATGCATTTAAAGAGGAGTGTAATATAGGATGGAATCCAAGGTGTCACGTTCTTGGCTTACTGGTGATTATATAAGGAATGTGTAGAACACTGACGAGGTCTGCCCTGGAGCCTTGCCGCATCCAAACCTGTGTGTGAATCCCAGTGAGTCCCCGTGTCGGGGAGAGGCATGTGGACCTATGCTCCCCAGCACTCATCCCCAGCAAAGGGCTCTTCGCATTTCCTAATTAGGTTATATTCAGTGTTCACAAGGCCGGTGATGGATGAGATACTGAAGTGTAATCACAACCGATATTATTCACGTCCCAGGAATGTGCAGCACAGGCTGCTCTGCTAGCTCCAGCAGAAAACAGTGGTGTGGTTGACAAGTAGCCTTTTCACATTTCAGAGGCTGATCCAGATTTATTCCTTCTGTTTAGTTATGATTGCAGAGCAGGTATCCAGAGAGAAGAAATAAACATGCTGTAAATTCCATTTCCTGGGTGTCTGAGGCGTTAAGTCATATTCAGACTGGCATAACCTGCTGGTTAGAATGCCCAGAAATGGGGCTAACTGGGGCACCCTCTGTGTCTGCTTTGAGATATTTGGTTGCCTAGAAGCCCAAGTCACCGCAGAAAGAATAGTTAACTTAATCAACAGGTGTTGTGCCAAGCATTGTGCTAAAATAGAAGTTGCCTATTCTGAAATGATTTGCAATCACGTGAAAAAGCCAGACAAAACGTGCTGGTAACTAACACAAGTCAGATGCAACTCAGTGCTATAATGGAGGGATAAACAAGTATAAATGACTCACCAGAGCAGGGGGTGATTAACCCTGACAAAGTGGGGGGAGGGCTATAGGAAGGAAGGAGATGGGGTGAGCATTCCAGGAGACAGGATATGATACTGGGCCATGGGCAAGGAGTTATAATGACTCACGGAAGGGGTAACAGCCCAGTAGACAGGACCCCAAAGCACTTCACAGAGGAGGTGGTGCTTCTGCTGAGCCTTGGACTATATGGAGGTGGCAGGGGGTGGGATGGAGGGGGGAGGGGCATTCTGGAAAGAGGGCGTGGCACAGCACACACAGACAGGTGAAAGAGCCTGGCAGTTTGGGATTCCATAGTAACTATGCATGTGTGGAACCTAGGGATGGTAGAAGATGAGGATGGAGAAGTAGGTGGGGCCAGGGCATGACAGAATTATTTTGTAGCCAGCTAAATATTAATATTTTGTGTTTTATCCTGATGGCTGTGGGAAGCCACGTGAGGTAGTTCAATCTATTTGACTTAGTAACTCATTGGATCTGGGGAGGGAGCTTAGGTAGAGGATCCAGGTGAGACATAACGAGACCCTCAATCAAAGGTAAATTGACAAATAAATGGCCTCCTGGGATCCCATAGGTTTAACTAGGTAGGAGAAGAAAATGAAATAATTCTCCTACCTGCTCAGTAATATTATTTTCCAATGATCACTCTCTACCTTGTTTCATTATTTAAGCAAATGTTAGCACCTCTATTCAATTATCGGTTCCTTGAGGGAAGGTGAGAGCGATCTGTGTCTAATTCATCTTTGCTGCCCACACTTTCTAGCACAGACCTTACACATATCAACCATTCTGAAATATGTGTTGAGTAAACAGAAAACACAGAATTTGTACGTATTTGGGTGGGGGGAGGTTTCCAGGGTCAGTATTTAAAGGAAGAGAAAGCCCTTCAAATCCCTCCTTTGCAGAAAGGGTTACTTGTTCTGTCATCCTGTACATCCACAAGACACTTGTGGCCCACCAGAGACTGTCAGAGGAGGTTTTAGAGCATCCCTGCTGCCCATCTTCTTGGAGTCTATATAATTTCTAGAAGATTCCAAAGTAGATTGCCAGACATTTGAAAATGATCTGACTTCATGAGTCAGTCACTCACAAGGGCTACATACTTGCCAGTGCTGGAACCAAAGTGAACAGAACCTTCTCGTAACAGTTTCACGATACCAACTCACCTATTTATGGATACCTAGGGGTTCAGCTTCACCAGGATCCTTTAACGCCATCCATTTCCAAGTGCATTCAAAAGCCAGCAGTATTTTGTATACTAAAGCTATACGGTAACATAGACTAGCTGAATTTCGTGTTTACTTTTGTCATGGAACTTTCATGCTTTCATTTCAGTAATGCAAATCACAATAGTGCAATGATAACCCTTATCAACAGTATGGGAAAAAAGTAGAGTCCTAACCCCTGTTCTTGCTTATTTGTTTATTTTCAGTTTTCTGCTTTTTGTTTTGCTTTATTTAATATTTTCAGCTCTTTATTTATGCTGAGTTAAAATTTAATCATTTTATTATTTAAAAAGTGAAACGTCCAAGCCCTAAATTGTTGAACAATGAGTTAAAGACAGTAAACAGCTGTAAGCAAAATGATTAAGTGTATATCCTTTTCCTAGCATATTTTTAAAAATTACTTTAAATTAGTTCTAGACTTCCAGAAAAATTGCAAAGATAATACAGATAGTCCCCATATACCCAACACCCATTCTCACTTATTATTACATTAATTTCACCTATCTTACACTAACATTGTCCATTTGTGACAATTAATGAACCAATATGAATACACTATTTTGAATTAAAGTCCATACTTTATCCAGATTTCCATAGTTTTTACCAAATATCCCTTTTCTGTTCCAGGATCCCATTTGACATACGTCATTACATTTAGTTGTCATGTCTCCTAAGGCCCTTCTTTGCTGTGACAGTTTCTAAGCCTTTTCTTGTGACCTTGACAGTTTTGAGGAATACTGTCAGATATTTTGTGGGAATTGTCTATGCTTTTCTCATGATTAGGCTGGAGTTATGGGTTTTGGGGAGGAAGACCTCAGAGGTAAAGTGCCCTTATCATCACATTACATCAAGTCTGCATAATGCCAACATGATTTATGATGGTTGGCATTGACCTTAATCATCTGTCTGGGGTTGTGCTTGTTGGATTTCTCCACTGTAAAGTTACTCCCCCTTCTCTTTTTATCCGGTACTCCTTGAAAGAAAATCACAACGCGCAGCCTACAATTAAGGAGTGAGGATTTTTATACTCCACCTCTTTGATGGCATAGTATCTACATAAATTATTTAGAATTCTTCTGCACAGGAAATTTATCTTTTGTCATCTATTTATTTATTCAATCATTTATTTATATCACTATGGACTCATGGATATTTATTTTGTGCTTTGGGTTATAACCCAATAATACTTTATTTGTTGTTCTAGTTGTCCCAGCCTTGGCCATCGAGCACTCTGTCAGCTGGCTCCTGTGTCCCTTTAACATAGCCCTGCCATTGTGGGGTTTTGTTGAGTACATCTTTACTTTCTGGAACTACAAGATGCTCCAGGCTCATCTTCTATGATATATTTCCTGCCCCAGGCCTAAAACAGTCATTTCTCCAAAAAGCCTGTTCTTTTACTGGAGAATGGTATTGGAAACCAAGATCTGGGCGTGCTCCTTGCTGCTGGGGAGGTGTTTCTTTTAGGCTCAGCTGATGGAGAAATAACATATATGTGTATATATTAACCCATGTCTATACACATATATCTATAAATATTTCTATATGTAACTCTCTGTACCTCTATTAAGCTAAATATGGGTTGATGCTTCTGACTCTAACCCAGTACTGCCTGGATAGTTCTAGCCTTCTCCCCTTTCTTGTCAGTACCCTCTCCCTCCTGCAGTGAAGAACCCAGCTCCCACCAACAGCCATCCATTTACTTCATTGCTCAGTTCCAGTGTACTGTAAAGAACTTCCATCATTGTTAATCCAACCCCTTGTAGAAAATGACTTTATAAACTAGAATGTTTTTGTAGAGTTCCTCTTGCCTTTAGTCTCACAGACTCCATTCCTTTCCAAATTCACTTAGGTCAGCACTTTTCTTCACACCTCCTTCAGGGAGATTTTTTCATACATTTGTAATACACTTATATTCTTTTGTCATATTTTGCATTTCATCCTGGGATCCTCCAACTTCTAAATGATGTTTTAAATTTGCATAATTAAGGTTCTCTCTTTGCACTGTAAAGTTCTATAGGTTTTGACAAGTGCATAGAGTTGTGCATCCACCATTCTTACAACATCATAAGAAATAATTTCACCACCTGGGAAAAAATAAATCCTCAGCAGTTGACCTACTCACCTCTTCCTTTCACTACAAGCCCCTGGAAACCATTGATCTATTTACCATCTCTATAGAGTTTTGCCTTTTCTAGGATGTCATATAAATGAAATTACACATTATGTATCCTTTACAACTGTTTTTGGTTTGTTGCTTTTTTTTTTTTCACTTGGCAACATGCATTTGAATTTCGTCCATCTCTTTCTCTTGTATGGATGTACCACAGTTTGTTTAGCCATTCACCTACTGAAACTTGCTTCTGGATTTTGGCAGTTATAAATAAAACTAATATGCACACTCTCACACTGGGTCTTGTATAGACAGAAGTTCTCAACTCAGTTGGATAAATACTTATTAATAGCAGCAGAATTGCTGGCTCCTATGGTCAGACTATGTTTAACTTTGTAAGAAACTGCCAAACCATTTTCCAAAGTGACTGTTAACATTTTTAATTCACACCATCAACGAATGGAAGTTCCCCTTGTTCCACAAAGTTGTTGGTCCTTGCCAGCAAAGAGTACTGTTGTTTCTTTTTTTTTTCTTTAATTTTAGTCATTCTAATAGGTGTATAACAGTCTCTCATTGTTTTTCAACGAATTTTGACAATATTAACAGTTTGTCAGGAGTGGGGAGTAAAATTTAAAAACTGAACAAGAAATCTGAGTTGTCTGCACTAACCATTGAGAACAGTTTTGAAATAGCTCAAGCAGTAGGAGACGAGGGTGCTCCTCTTTGGGATCCCATTAGAAATGGGATGTAGAAACCATCAACTTGTTTCCTCCACTTGACTTTAGCTCCTACGTTCTCCATCCTCAAATAAGAGAACAAAAAGATGTGGGAGCTAACGCTTTACATAAAATAAATGTGCGAGAGACAGAGAGAGCGAGCGAGTACGCAGTGCAGAAAGTAACTTCTTGAAACACAGGAGAATATTATTTCCAAACAAAATGAAAAATATGCTCAATAAGGGGAGAGAAGGTTGTCATTTGGTTAGAGGGGACAATCCCAGAACTTGATGGCTCCCTTTTGTAAGAGTACCTGGAACTTGCTTTAATCAGCTACAGTAAGATTCACAGACACAGAAAAGCCAGTCATAAAGGAAGACGTTTTTATACTTGCACATTCCTAAAAACAGGAGGCACAGCACTCCATGTAGGGCCATGTGGAGAAGCCCCAGTGTCAGTCAAGAGCAAGAGGGGAAATGTGGGCAAGAACCTTTATTGTAGTTTCCACAGGTAGGGCAAGGCAAGCCGAGTAAGCAGGCTTGAGATTGGCTGGCTAGCATACTTTCAGAAGGCTCTGGGGTATAGGGACTGTCTCTAGCCATCTGGTATCTGGCTCTGGCCCGGGGCAATTAGAGTAGGGGATGGTGTGCCTGCACGT
The DNA here is from genome assembly GCA_963575035.1 of Avahi laniger. Taxonomy (NCBI): domain Eukaryota; kingdom Metazoa; phylum Chordata; class Mammalia; order Primates; family Indriidae; genus Avahi; species Avahi laniger. The sequence continues at coordinate 98,961 of CAUYSK010128939.1, forward strand.
GAGAGCCAGATAAGGCGGTGGCTGAGGTGTGGGCTTTGTATTGTTCGGTTTGCATATGAAAGACGGGCTCCCAGGCAAACAGTTCACTATCTCTAGGAATTCAATAACCCTGGGAGGGGGCAGTCCCTTTCAATGTCAGCAAGGCTCTAAGATGTTAAAGCATCAGAATAAAAAGACATGTGCAATACATTCTTCTTTGCCGCGTTTCCAGTCTCTTCCCAATTCCTGAGGTCTCAGCTGCGTAAGACTCTCCAGAGGCTTGAATCAACATTTCCTTCTGCAAATGCCATGACGTGCAGTTCTTCTGCTATGGATGGCTTACACACCTGTTTTGTCCTTCATGCTTTGCAAAGCGCATCAACTACACCTGTTGTCTGACCCCACGTGAACCCCTGGAGGTGGAGGAGTCATCCTTTACTGTTATTGCCATTTAACATTTCTCAAATCTTTCCACTTGCCGGAGAATCTAAATATTTACAGATCTCCCTTATCCTCATCTGTGTTCTGTGTTCTGTTACCCTTCTTCTTTCCCCAGCTTTATGTGTCATCCTTTCTCCTCGACCACTCCTGATGCTTCTTCATTCATCGGACTCTGGGACAGGAATTGCTCCAGGTCCCAGGGACACAGAGATGAATAAGGCTATCCCTGTGTGGTGGGAAAAATAGATAAGAGCATGTTTTGAGGCCTGAGAGTGGGGATCTCAACCCAGGTACCTGACCCCAGAGCACATGCTTCTCATCTGGATGCCATGGCCTGCCCACACACACAGCTCAGAGCCCTCTCCCATTCTAACTCTTGCAGGGATCAGCCTCCTTTTTCAAATAAAAACAAAATTATTTAGCAAAAAATATGTATGTGTGTGTGTGTACACTAGGAGCCTCTACTAAGAAACGGATGATCTTGAGAAAATCACTAACTTTCTTTTAGGCTCCTATTTCCTCTGTCATAAAATTAGAGGGCAGCAGGACTATATGACCTCTAAGATCCCATTAAGCACTGACATACTTTTAATTGATCAGATACATCTTCACCTCTAATTTGAAGAACATTTTGCTTTGAGGTTGAGAAATACAGGAGAAGGCAGGCCAGGGAAGGCAAGGAGCTCATTTGCGGATAAGAGACATCTCAAAATCTTCTTAGCTGGTGTTGCTCTGTCAAAATATGTCTTTTGGTGCTGCAGACTCAGTTCACTGAAACCATTGCATGCCAGCACCAGGGTAAAACAGAAGGAAGCCAAGGCGTTTTTAAGACCAACTTTCATTGACTTGAAAAATATGTGAAATACAAACATCTACTATGACCAAGCTGCCACCTCCAAAGCTAGCTGAACTCACTAGGGCAATCCTAGGGGTTCATTCCATCCTGTCACCCTCACAGACTGTCCTCTGCCGGCCAACCCAAGGCCAACCACAGCCTGGTGAAATGGCCCCAAACTACCAGCCCACTTGGGCTCCATCCTGTTCTTGAATGCAGGCACGTGTTCCAGCCTCTGCACATTTCTCATGCCCTCCTTCCTGTCCTCATGTTTGTATTAGTTTGCTGGGGCTGCCATAACAAAATATCCCTGGGTATTTTTTATGACTGGATGGCTTAAACAACAACAATTCATTTCCTGGTAGTTCTGGAAGCTAGAAGTCCAAGATCTAAATGCCAGCAGTGTTGGTTTCTCCTGAGTCCTCTCTCCTTGGCTTGTAAAGACCTGCCTTCTTGCTGTGTCCCCCTCTCACACACCCCTGCTGTCTGCTCGTGTGCCCAAATTTCCCCTTCTTATAAAGACACCAGTCAGACTGGATTAGGGCCCACCTATCTGACCTCATTTAACCTTAGTTACCTCTTTAAAGGCCCTATCTTCAAACATAGTCATTCTGAGGTAGTGGATGTTAGAACTTCAATATATGAATTTTGGGGGGACACAATTTAGCCCACAATAGTGTTGGAATCCTGCCCATCCTTCTATGTCCTCTTCAGATGCATTTTCCCTTCAGGAAGCCTGAAGCTTAACCAGTGGGAAGCTCTCCTTCCCTGTAACTCCTCCCCTCCAGCCCACCACTTGACGAAGGCCCAAAGGAATGTAAGTTCCTTGAACAGCTGAACAATGTCTTGTTTTAGAAACAGTGCCTTATATTATTATATCCCCCAATGGTATATAACTTAGTGCCTCCTACAGAGTAAAAGCTTTACAAATATTCAGTAGGTGAATAAAAAACTGTGGTACATCCAGACAACGAAATATTCAGTGCTAAAAAGAAGTGAGTTATCAAGCCATGGAAAGACGTGGAGGAACCTGAGATGCATATTGCTAAGTGAGAGAAACCAATCGGAAAAGGCTGCCAATCGTATGACATTCTGGAAAAGGCAAAACTATGGAGACAGTAAGAAGATCAGTGGTTGCCAATGGTGCCAGAGGTGGGATGGATGGGGAGGGAGGGAGGAACAGGCAGAGCACAGAGAATTTTGGGGGCAGTGAAACTATTCTGTATGGTACTATTGATACAATGGTGGATACATGTCATTCTGTATTTGACAAAACCCGTAGAATGCACAACACCGAGAGTGAACCCTAATGTAAGCTGTGGACTTTGGGTGATAACGATGAGTCAATTTAGGTTCATCAGTTGTAACAAAGGTGTCATTCTGGCTTGGGGTTTTATAGTGGGGGAGGGTGTGCAGTTGTAGGGGCAGGAGGTATATGGTAACTCTTTGTTTCTTTCTGCTCAATTTTGTTGTGAACCTAAAACTGCTCTAAAAAATAGTCTGTTTAAAAGGGAAACAAAACTTCAACAAAGATGGTTTTTAATTGAACTGAATTCTTTGCACAACACTCATACTTTTGAAAATCTTAGTATGACGCTCATGTTTGGGTTTTCCATAAGCCCTGTTTTCCGTTAGAGCTAACTAGGTCACTAGCCTGACAGGGGATAATAAAGCAATTAAGGAAGAGAATGGTGTCTGGTCATTCCTTCATCAAAATCCTAATATTTGGGGATTTCAGGACAGCATGAACCTCAAAGTAGGCAGCCCCATCTCCCAGGCAATGTGTGAAACTTGTTAGCTCTACTCCAAGGTGGTATAAAGCTTTGATTAGCCAGAGTGCTGTGCTAAAGCACTAGGGTTCTAGTTCATTGGCCTGTGGCTCTGGAATGTATCCTCCCTCCCAAGCCTGCCCCACTTGGAGATAACACAGCAGTCGCCGAGGATGGCACTGTTCTCCCATCATTGCAGCCCCCGGGGTGTGTGCATCTGGGGTCCCCTGCTAAAGAAAGAAAGGAATGTTAGGATTCATTGTGAGTACTTCTGCTGGCAAAAGACAAATATCCAGAGGAGCCAGGGCTCTGGGCTGAGAAAGGGATGGCAGGAAGTCACTTGTGGTGGGATAGAGAGGAGGAGGACTGAGGACCCCACCTGGAACCCACATAAGCCATGAAACTCACTAATCAGTGATCTTCACTGACACCCTCCATGGAGGCCATTTTCCTGGGCTGTAAAGCTCTGTACCACATATAGGTGCACTCAGACCACGTGCACGTGCATGTGATCAATGGAAAGCCCATTAATCACCCCATATTAATCAGGCCATCTTGATAGCTCTAACCGGAAGTACTCTCTCCATCTTCTGATCATCTGTTCATGATTAGAACTGTGTTTCTTGGAGTTTGTCTTAGTTTGTTTGGGCTCCTATAACAAAAATACCATAAACTGGGTGGCTTAAACAACAAACTTTTATCTCTCACAGTTCTGGAGGTTGGAAGTCCAAGATCAAGGCCAAAGTCAGTGTCAGGCTGAGGGCTATTTTCTCACTGTGTCCTCACATGGTGGAAGGAGCAAGGGAGTTCTCTGGGGTCTCTTTTATAAAGTCACCAACCTCCTTCTGAAGGGCTCCATTCTCATGACCTAATCACCTCCTGAAGGCTCCACCTCCTAATACCATCAGCTTGGGGGTTAGGATTTCAACATATGAATTTGGGAGGGAACACAAACATTCAGTCTGTAACAAAGCCAATGAGAATCAAGAAGAAGACATCATGGAATTGATGACATTTATCATATATTATCTGGTAGTATAGTTACTTATGTGCTTGTTTTATCAACTACAAATATAAACTGCTTAAGTATAGGAAGCATATTCATCTTCATGTCCTTTAGAGTACATGTCGCAGTGCCTTACACTCTGGTGTTCAACACATATACACTGAATGACAATAAGAATGTTAGGTTATATTCACTAGCAAGCAGGTTTATATGGTAGGTCCTAAGAGTTAGAATGAACATACAAAATTCTTACCTTTGCTTTCTAGATAGAGCCATAATTAGAAACAATTTCAAAATAAGACTTTACAAATCCTAAAGGAAGTCGTAGACCACTCTTAAGAACTTGGATTTTAATGTAAGGCCACAGAGGAGACTACTATGTTTGAAGAAGTTCAGCATCCAGTGTTCATTTGTGTAAGTCTCGCAGAATTTCTGGGCTAAGTTGAAAAACACAGGGTTACCAAGTGTTGACTCTTACATAGGTGCATGTCCTGATGCTCAAACAAGTGACCTGACTACAGTCAGGGACACTTAGATGTCTCTGGAAGGTTCAGATAGAGGCTTTTGAGAATACAATTTTCACAGTAAGTCACAAGTTTGGAAAGAAGAGAGAAATACAGGTCAGCCCAAGGAGAGTGCCAGCATTGTTGTCCCAATTCCTCAGTACAAAGAGGGCATCCAATAAATATGTATTGAATGTGGGAAATGGAGCCCTCCCCTGCAGCTCCAACCTGTTCTGTTAGTAGCCAGGTAGCTCAAAGCACTGTCTAGGCCACACACCTATTTATTTGTCTGTTATCCTTGTTGAGGAAAACACCACAACCATTGTTTCTAGAGAGTTGATGACCAGGAGAAATCCACTGACAATTAGATGTGGCTAAACAGTGGCCTTCAGAGCACCCACTACACCAGGTGGGAGAGGTATGCTCCAGAGCCCGGCACATCAGCCAGGTGAGCTGCAGCCAAAGACCCTGGCCCTGAGCCAACTTGGGGCCCTAAGAGGAGGAGATGACGATTGCCAGATCTGCTTTACAATATCATTATGGGATGTTCTTTGTGATATAAATGCAAGGAGAATCCTGGGTGTTCTCTGCTGAGCATTTGCTGGTTCTCTTTAAGGGAATCCAAATCAAGTGACCTGTAATTAACGCTCAGAAGATCTGTCTTCTGTGCACACTGGTAGGTGTAGGGGTGTGTCTTGTGTGTGTGTAGGGAGGTAACCTGGGTATGCGTCCTTTCATGTATGTGTATGAATGTATGTAGTGAAGCAGGAGAAATGGAAGAGCCCTCTCTCTCACCCTCTCTTTTTTCATCTTGTTTGTAACTAACCCAGAACATTCACTAAAACGATTATTCTTCCTGCTCATCTTATAATCACTCTCATAGCTCTGTAACATTTGTTTTTGTCAGGTATCAAATAGGATGAACAAAGAAACTTTGACAATACAACAGTTTGGATTTGCTATCAGGTATATAAATGAAGAAGGCTCTGAGAAAGCATTAGTGGGGATGGAAATCTACATAAAGCAAGTTATCACTATCTGTATGACCGTGAACGAATCAGGGATCTTTCTCTAGTTCATTCATTAAAGCATTGCTTTATTCAACAAATATTTATCACATGGCAGGCACCTGCACTAACCACTGGGGATACATTCATTCATTCAGCAAATATTTATTAAGTCCCTACTATGTGCCAAGCACTGATCAAGGGGTTGTGATACAGCAGTGAATAAAATAGGCAGTGTTTGTGCCTTTATGAAGCTTAAGTTCTAGTGGTGTGGGAAGGGGAGATTGTAAACAGGCATATGCTCAGTATGGCAGGTGTTGGGTGCTATGAAGAACAAAGGAGGTAAGGGATAAAGAAGACCATGGGTGAACTTTATATAGGATATCTTGGAAGGCAGGTCTCTGGGGAGCTAACATTTAAGCAGACATGTAAGCTTTCTTCCTGAAAAAAGCTAAGAAAGGAGACATACAGGTATGTGGAGAAAAAGCATATGACAAAGAGTACAATTGGAATGACTCAATCTATTATACCTCAAGAAATGTGGTGGGAAAAAAGGAATGAATGACTTATTATACACAAAAGCCTTCTAAGTTGTTTCAAATCCCTTCTGGGAAGAGGAAAAGTATAAATCAACCATAAATGCCTTACCTACCTAACATGGACAAAACAACCTAAAATAAGGATAAAACGAGATGAATGTTAAAGGATTTTTAAAGGTATAGAAGGCTATATAAATAAACAGTAATGCTATTTACTAGTCATCAGTTTCCACTAACAATTAAGACCAAGTATTCATCTATATTTGAAGATCTTATGCACAAATTAAATTGGTGCCGGCCTGAGTCCAAGAGCTAATACAAGTGCTAAAATTGTCCTAGGATTTGGTGGTTATAGTGAGTAACCGTCTAACCTGCTTAGAGCTGTACTCTAGGCCTGTAGTCTGCACACAAACACAATGCAGTCTCGTAGTATACCATTTCCTGCTGCATTTGATTAGGCAAAACTGAAATCTTCTAGGCAAGATGTGACCTGAATTTCTTTATTTATAAGGACATCACTGGTTAGAAAATTTCTTAGCCTTTGGCAATTAGTCAACCAAATCCATTAGCAAAGGCTGATATTTTTCCAGGACTGGTGAAATTGTAATTGAGCTTGAATCCTCCAGCTACAAGGAGATTCTCCTTCAAAATGTTGTTCCAACCTTCCAGCTTCTCTTACATTTTTCTTTAAATCTAACTTAGGGGGATAATCGAGAACATACACACACGAATTCAGCCTGAATGTGGCATTTTGGAGGAAAACCCCAGCTGAGTACACATGAGTGTATTTCAACTTTGCCAGAAGAAAAATAGTTATGCATTATACATGGACTATAAAGACATTTTTTGTAAGCCTTACTTTAAAATGTTTGAATTTTAGAACTTAAAATGTTCCATGTGTTTAATATTTCTTGTTCAGTTAGACTAAAGAGAAGTGGTTGAAAACTTAGTCTCAGCAAACATATTCCAAGAATGTTTCACATATTATTATTTTTGTTAGCTATAGCATTTGTAAACATGGCTTTTACATTCACTACTGGTTGTAAAGGGTCATTTATTCAATAAATATTTATTATCTACTATGTATTGCGTCCTGTTTCAGGTACAGGAGATAAAACAGCAAAGGAAGTTCATACATTAGAAGAAAAAGGCATACATGAATTTGTAAATAAATATAATATGATGTCAGGTAATGAAGCAATTATTCTTCCTGTTTTATTTAGGAAAAGGGAATGTGGGTGGCGCTGCTGTTTTCCAGGGAAAGTCTCTCCCTTGCAGTGTCATTTGAATAAAGATCTTAATGACTGGAGAGGGGGAGGCTTTTGGTGCCCCAGGCAGATAGAGTGGGCCAGGTCCTGTTGGAGCCAGTTCAGTCTTATATGCAACTGCATGTCACAGAGTTCTTGTGCCCACAAAGTGGAATGATCACTGAATGATATGACTTCATTTTTTGGAGGTTCAAGTGATGATAATGAATTGCAAGGAGAGCCTGCTATCAAACTACAATCTCCTCATTAAGTGTCACATTACCACACATGAAAAGGGACATTTGCTGTTTTCTGTCCCAGGCCTATTTACCTTTGCATTCCAACAGCCTGAAAAGCCCTTTTTACTCCTCTTCCTATCTAATTTCCCCCATATTTCAAGGTTTAATTTAAACTCTGCCTCCTGGGAGAATCATCCCAACCCTCTGACTGATGCTAAGTCACTCTTCTCACTTTGTAACTGGAGATCTTAACCTAGGACTTCCGCGCCATCAATAGATTGTTCTTCAGAGGAACCCAAACATTGTATGCGAAAGGTTCATGTGTAATTCTCTGCGTGTTTTCCCGAGAAGGGTGTTCATGAATCCCGTGAGATTTTAAAATGAGTTTGTGACTTAAAAGGTGGAGAACCACAAGCATTCTTCGCCAGTGCTTCTCAAACATTAAATGTGCACATAAACTGCCTCTGCTTTATTAAAATGAAGATTTCAATTCAGTGGCTTTGAGGTGAGGTTTGGTGCTGTTGGTGCCAGGAACACACTTGGTAGAAAGAGACTACTAGAGTGTCATCAGCACATGCTTGTGTACACTGGCACGTTGCTCTCTGTCCCTTAGGTAGACTGTAGGTTTCTGGACAGCAAGGGCACTGTCAACACTACTTGGCTCTTCTCCCAAGTAGGGACTAATAAACAGCCTACTGATGGGCCCGACAGGTGTTCTGCAGATATTAGTCTTAACTAGGCTTCTGAGGCTACCACCAATTTTTTTAAGGCTAAATCTTTCCAAAATTCAGAGTGGAATCTCCAACCTCCTAAAATCTCCCTGAAACAATACTTTTCCCTCTCTTTCAGTAGTCCAGTGCCCTAACATATTGAAATCTAAATTCATCAAATCTAAAAGCCATAATGTTCAGTACAGGGAATGCACTCATTTGGAGGATAATTCACTAAATTAGGGCATTTTTTTTTTCATTGAAGGTGTTCGGTACAAATAAATAACGTGGGGCATCAAAGGAAGCAGGATAAATCAGTCAATGGTACCAGGCTCTATCCAGCAGATGCTGGACAAACTGTTTAAAGCCCAGAAGCGAAGTCTCATTTAAAAAGAGCAGAGAGGGAGAGAAAGCCTCTAGAAGGTGAGGAATGGTGTACAAAAGCGAAAATAGGGTTTTAGGATAAAACTGTCATCTCAAACAACTTGCCCGCTATATTTGCGCAAGCTGTAAAATAAGTTATTTACTTAGTCCTGTGGAAATAAAGTGGTTTTAACAGCAGCTAACAATAAAGCAAATGAAAAAAATTACATACAAGACATATGTGTAAGGAATGTCTTTATGTGTGCAAAAGGAATTTTTCATGTGGTATTTTATAAATATATATATACACATATTATTTGGATTTATAAAATACCTTATGTAATGAAAGCTATGCATAAATATTTATAAAATACCTTTTCTAAGGAGGCCAGTAACATTTAACATTTTTCAATAAATTAATATATAAAATGTATACATTAGTGCCAAATGGAACATATATTTTGAAATATGAACCCCAAGTTAAACTCTCAGGAATCTGGAGTAGAACCCAGGTATCTGCCAAAGGAAACTTTGGACCAGTTGTCATTTGAAGAAAGGAAACAATGCCGGGGTCTCTTATCTTCATGGACTGTTTTACTTGTCAAACTTCTAACATCCCTTCAGCAGAGTTTCGTATTTGACTTCCAACCTCATGGCCGTTTGACCCGCCAACTATTATTTTTCTTTGAGGTTTTTTAACGCTCCACCCAAGTATTTTGCTTTCCAGAACAGTTGTGTCCGTTTCCTTTTCTCTTCACCTTAACGTCAGCCTTGGTTTACAACGTCGCCGGCTTAACGAGAGCCCTCTAAGGTTTCAGACAGACCCAGGGCATCACGGTGATGACCTGAAGCTGATACCGCCCTGGAAAGCCAAGATCCCCTGGAGGGGCTCTCTTTGTGCCAGGATTTTCATCCAACCTGAGAGTCCCCGGGCAGAGGCCAGGCCCAAAGAGTCCGAATCCCCCGGGTCCCAACCCCCTCCCCAGGCTGACTGTGCGGGCTGGGACCTCACGCCGGAAAACACCGCCCTTTCCTGTCGCCTACTTCTTCCCCAGGCGGACGACAAGAGGAGGAAGAGAAGGAGATCGATTGAGAAAATTAACATTAATTAACCGGGTTCACGCTCGGCCCCCGGCGCAGGGGCGGGGCGTGCTGCGGCGCTGGCCGGGTGACCGGCGGGCGCAGGTGCCGCCAAGGGCGGAATTTTACGCTCCCGAGCCGGCAGCTGCGCCACTTGCGCCTTGTCGCGCGTCTGGGGCAGCCGCCACAAGCTTGCCCTAGCCTTAGGCAAATCCCTTTGAAAGACCCCGAGGGAGAAGAAACGCCTCCCTCTGGACAGGAAAAACCTGCAGCGTCTGCCGTTCTTCGCGTGCACACTTGCTCAGCCGGGAGCCCCTGGCGTCTCCAGTGTGCCAAATCCACTCTCCGGGTTTTGGCTGCAGCTCGAGGGGAGCGAGCTACAAACTGACAGAACGCGACCCTCCCCCTTCCCCGCCCGGACTGCGAGTGGCCTGCAGAGCGTTGGCCAGGCAAGGAGGGTGGCGCGGTCAGGTGGCTCCGCTTCCCTTCACGGCTAGGTCGGCTTGTTGGCACCGGGAGAGGTGGGCGCACGAAGTTTAGTGCGGGTGTCCGGGATGCGGGCGGAGTCCTTTTGTCCTCGGGCACCCGGGCGGCAGCACCCCGGCATCTCGGTTTGAGCCGAGAGTTCCGCGACCTTTCTTTGTGCCCAAGGAGCCGGACGTGGCTTCTCCTCCGAAGGAAGCCACATCCTGGAGATGGCGCTGGGACGGTAACAGTGACCGCCTATTGTCCTCCGAGGGCCCGCTGGTCCCGCGGGCCCCGCAACTGGTGACCCCCCGAGCGCTTGCGCCCAGCGGCCGCCTAGCCCGGACCAGGGCACAGGTAGCGCGGCCGGGAGGGTCAGCGCCGCCGCCCGCGCCCTCCGCCCCGCCCGGGCCCGCCCCCAGCGCCGCCGGCCCCGCCCCGCCCCGCCCCGCCCCCCGCAGGTTCAGTCCTCGCGTCCGGCCTCCGCGCGCTCAGTCTCGCCCGCACCTTCTCTCCCGGCCGCGGGGTAAGAGCGGGCGGGAGCGCGGCGGTGGGGCCCGAGCGGGAGGCCAGCCTGGAGACCCGGCCGCCGGCCTGGGGCGCCTTCACGCCGTCTCGGAGCGGATAATGCTGTGAGCAGGCGCCGCGTCTGCCGACCCGGCTGGATCTCGTGCACCGGCAGGAGCTGCGTCGCCCGCGGGAGGCATCGGGCAGCGGCTGGGATTCTCGGCGGCTGCGGGTGAGTCGGTGCCAGCCCAGGGCTCCTTCTACCTGTCTGTGAGTCCGTCCTACCCGCGGCCGTGGCCGCTTCCGGCGTGAGCTGGTGTTAGGCTTGGAAACCAACAGGGAGCGAGCATACCGAGGGCATCGCTTTCCTAGCCGGTGTCCAAAGGACCGAAGGGTGTGACATAAGGCAAGCCGAGAAGGGGGCCGGCGGCACGACCAGGATGCAGAGCTCCACTATTTGTGCGACCACTTTTCGGGGCCAGCACAGCTACACTGCACCCTCCAAGCCATTGAAAGAGCCATTCTGGGCAGGCATTGCGTTTTTCCATTTGAGAACAAGCCGCGCTTGGCTACCGCGCCCCTCGCGTGGTGGATGGGCACCAGGGCCGCACATGGGTACACACTGCAGATCTGCTGTGGCAGGAACAGCAGGGTGCCGCCTTCTTTCTTGGCGGAGATACTATAGATATGAGGCTCCAACCTGCAGACCTGGCAAGGAATATATGTATGTCTATATATATATATATTTTTTTTGACGGTGATTTCTGAACAGCTGAAACGTTTACAAGATTTTTTTTTGCCCTCTTTCTCCTTGAAACTAAGTGTCTTGACACAGACAAGTATCAGACATGTGAGGACGAATGGATCTGGCCAGTCATTTTTTCGTTATGAATTATTATGCTCCATCCCCCTCTCGACTTTGGGAGGCATGTGTTTCATCTTATAAATAGAAAGTAGCATATTTTTTGGCAGGACCTCCTTTATGCTGTGCAGTCTAGGAGAGGTCAGTTTAAAAATAAATATGCACTTGAATGTTACATTACCGAGAGCCAGGCTGTGGCTGGGACAAGCTGCGTGGACAGCAGCATCAAAGCCTGGAGCGCAGCTGTGTTGAAAGGAGTAAAAGCCCCAGAGTGCAGTCCAGGCTGACAGTCAAGTAATTACATTTTGTTTAAAGAAAAAAAGTGAATGAATTAAAACGAGGGCGAGAATAGGAATGTCGGGAGGGTATTGCAACATGAATCTTTCCAGCCCTGGTGTATTTGGGGGAGTGGGTTGCTGCTGTGTGCTGAGGGTGTTGGGGGTCTGGGGAGGGAACTGATGAATGTGTTAGGAAGACAGAGATTCCCTGCCCACCCTCCAGATCTTAGTCCTCACACTCACAGAGAGTTTCTTGGGGGTACTGCCTTTGAAAAAGAACAAAAATTAGGAGAGTAGCAGATGTCTGTATTTTAATAGCAAAGCCAGTCTTAGGGACTTCCCCTTAGCATCGCAGGGAATAAAAAAGCTCTCCAGGAAGCATTGATGATGCCCCAGGGGTATCCTTAAGGCGATTTAAAAGGCTCCTAAAATGTTCTAACTTATAAAAGAGCTTTCATCTTACAACCAGGAAATGCAGCTTCTCTTCTTTTCTGGACAGTTCCAGAAGTCTTCTCTTTGATACCACCTGTATTTTGTATGAGCTCCAGCTAAGAATAAGCTACACCGGTTTGTGTGTGACACAAACCCTTTTCAGAAAAGATTCAAACCCTCAGAACTAAGTTGGGGCAGTTGTGAGACGTTTAGCACCGTCACATGTGAAATAAATGACGAAGGCAGTTTATATATTCAAGGAATGGTTGCAAGTTCTTCATTAAGTCTCCCAAAGAATGTAGGTTTCCCAATAGGCCTCACCCATTGAATAAAACACTCAGCACCAGCCTCTGGGCTCACTGATAAGAACTTGAGAGGGGAAATTTGGAAGTGTTTCTGGACCCATGGCAGTTTCTGTTTTCTAGTTGTATCATCTGCTAGAGATTGACATTATGAATTCCATGATTGGAACATGGTGCTGAGGCTGTGGCAGTTACTGACTTGAAATAAGATGAGCTCCCCCTTCCCTCAGTCTGAGCAGTGAAATTCCGTTTTCTGTCTCAATGGAATATGTAAAGGCAGCTAGAGTAGTAAGTGTTGCACATTTTTTGTTTTTTATTGCAAATATAAGTGTGATGCAAGATGAATAAATACAAAGCCATAACCATGATTGCAGAAGGGCTCACATGAGTTAGTTTGCCCTGTCTGTGTTTCAGTTTTTCCTTTAATGTGGTATTTTATGTCCAACATGTTTACAAAAGCTGCCCTTTTTCACTCATAAAATTCCTGGTATTCAACAGTGTTGGGGATAAAGTTGCTTTAACCTATATCACCCAAAGATTTTTTTGCCAGGCTATAAATTTTTCACAAGCTCTTTGCCCATTAGCCATAGTATTTATCCAGTGGATGGAATATGATTCATAACCTGAAAACCCCCAAGAAAACTGCTTTGATTTATCATTATTATTATTATTATTAAAGTCCTTGCTTTTAATCTGATTTCATCTAATTCCAGCCTGATTTCTTTCTAACCAGAATCCTGTGGACCTGTTTTTCTTTTAATTGGTTGAATAAGAACTTAAATCTATTTTTAAACGTGGTATATTTGCCAGAGAACAAGTATAACCATTTGAGACTACTAGAGAAAGCCAGCCACAAAATCTTCTGCGCCTTACCAAGCACAGACCACCAAGAATTCTCCTAATATATCACACTATTCATTACTTTGGATGCTAAAAGTACTTCCTACATGGAGCCCCTTTTGAGTGCCAAGTATTCTTCTTAACTCTTTATTTCTATGAACTCACTTGTTTCTAACAGTTATCTTATGAAAGAAGAACTGTTTATATCCTCATTTTGCAAATATGGAGACTGAGGACAGACCAGTTATATAACGTACCCAAAGTTGTATCGTAAGGAGAATACCTCAACGTGCATTTGCAATGTAACAGCACAGTGTGTGCGTGCATGAGTGGCTAGTCCTCCACGAAAGCTCTTGAGTTAAGGGGATGGGAAAGAACCCTGAGGTTATGAAGCTTCCCCGGGTCAGATTGCCTGGACACATGTCCTAGCTCTGGCACTTAACACTTGTGTGACTTTGGACAAGTTACATAGCCTGTGTACCTGTTTGCCAATTGTAAAATGGGGATATTATGTTTCCCTGAGGATTAAAGGAGTTAAAAAATATAGTGTACTTAGAATAGTGCTTGGCCAGACTAGGCATAATGAAAGGTTGATGTTTTCATTGTTGCTTTTGTTGTTTTCCTACATGCTTAATACTGGTTTTTTCACTTAATGTGCATAACTGTTCTTTGAGATAGATAGTACAGTAGCTTCCTCTTCTCCCTGGTTTTTACTTTCTGGGATTTCAATTACTCACAGTCAACCAAGGTCCAAAAATAAGTGAGTACAGGACAATAAGATATTTTGAGAGAGACCACATTCATATAACTTTTATTACAGAGTTATATTGTTATAATTTTTCTATTGTTAATCTCTTACTGTGCCTGATTTATAAATTAAACTTTATCATAGGTATATAGTATATGTATAGGAAAAAAATATATATGTAGGCTTTGGTACTATACAAGGTTTCAGGAACCCATGGGATGGGGAGGAGTCTTGGAAGGTATCCCTCAAGGATAAGGGGGACTATTGTATTGCTCTTCTTTTCCAGATAAGAACACAGGCTCAGAAAGCTTTAATAACTTAGCCAAGGTCACACAGCTAAGTAAGTAGCAGAATGAGAATTTGAATTCTGGTCTGTTCGACTTTGTACTAAGTACCACACCCAGCCACGGGGAAGGAGGGGCATGGAAGCTATTGCATCTAATTCTTGGTATGTCTTTTAGCCTCCAGCAAGGAAGTCATTTCATATTATCCTGTATCTCACGTGGAAGATGATAGTAACTGGCAGCCTCAGGGAATACTTTGTGAATTATTTTATTATTAAAGATGGTTCAATCCCACATGTATGGTAACATTCTTCTCCTGCAGTGGATCCAGTGTGAAAACTGCTAGAGTTAACATAAGCAGTTTAATTTATGCCATAAATGAGATTTACTAGGTGAAAATGTGGGACTTTGGAATGAAGAAAGCAAGTTATGCCACAGCCAGGGATGAGGAATTTGGGGGGCCAGGGAGGAAGTGGAGCTCTGGTGTAGACCGTATCTTTGCTTCCAAGTTCTAGAGTGTTGGGTGCAGGGTCCAGTAACCACGTCTGGACAGTTATCTCCTTGAGGCCAGGAGCCCCATCCACAATACCTGGCCCTCAGTACCTGGCACTCAGTGGACGTTTAGTACATGTTTGGTGCTGATGTTGCCCCAAGAACTGAACAAAGGAGGAGCCACAGGTAAGATGGGCAGGAAGGCTCTGGGCGCTGTCCTTGGCGGAAGTCGGGCCCTGTCACAGTTCTGCATATGCCCTGGACCCTGCTAGATAAGCTTATGGTGTGAAAGATAGAGCAAGGAGGCCTTTGAAACCCAGAGGGGTGGTCTGGGTAACCCATGTGGCCTGCTAGGCCTCCACCGCCTTTGATGCTCTGGGTTCGTGATTAGCTCTGGGAGTCTGCTCGGGGGCTGCTCAGACTGAAGTGGGGGTTCTGGAAATGACAGATCGAAATAACTCACGTTGCCTCAAAACCCATGGTAATAGCCTTGGAGCTGTCCAACTCCATTTGGAATCTCCTCTTTTCCTGTCCCTATCCTTGAAAGGCAGTGAAACAAAACAACACCCCACAAACCAGAATAAATAAGTAGCCAGATAATTCTACAGCAACAATCTGGTGTGTTTCTTTCCTTTTAGAAAAAAGCCTTCCTTGGCCTTGACATACTTCAATGCCAAATTTCACCAGAGTCGCGTGATGATGTACTGAGTTTGATAGTACCTCTGGTGCAAAAGCAGTTTTCAAAATTTAACCATACAGTTTTATAACACGAAGCATGACATTGACATTAAAAAGATTACTATATCTAAATAGCTAAGCAAACCTAAAACTGACAGGTTTCAAACAACTGTTTGCTTAGTCCTTACTGTTTGCTTGTGTCATGAATTAATAGTAGAACTCTAGAATCCCAAATTTAAAATTTAAAAAAAAGGGATTTTCAGTGATTTGAGTTTTATTTGCATATTTGAGAAAGTTATGATTAATATTAGCCTTCCAGTCTTTGGTTCTTTGTTAAACAGTGTTGCAGAGATCACACACCTGTAATTGGCAAGTAGGGCACCACCTAAAGTGTACATGGAGACATGAACAGCATCAGAAAAGGATTCTGTGGGACTCCAGTTGGCGAAGGTTTCTTTCTGCAGGACTTTTTAGAGCATAAGCCAGTGTGTACAGAGTTTCTCAAATAGTTTTGCCCACAGCAGCTGCAGGACTAGCCTGGCAGGAAACACACCCTGGGAAGTGCAGAGCAGAAGCCACAGACTGCTGTGTGTCCTGCAGAACTGAAGGAACCCAAGGATGTCTTAGAGAACCATAGGCTGTATATATAAGAGGAAGATAGTCCTAAGAACATACCAGAAGATTCTGGCAAACACCCAATCGTTCTGCTGTTTGATAAACCCAATGCAGAATTAAATAGGGGACAATCAAAGATACTTAAAAGACTAGAGATCCACAAACATACATTCTGGTCTTAGCTCTTACCCAAATTATGTAACTTTGACCTCTCAGGGCCTTTTCCCCATCCCTAAAATGTGACATTTGATGCAAGATCATCTCAGATAATCTCTAGCTCTAGAATCAGCGAGCCAGGATCAGTGGCACCTATTACCATAGCCATCTTACTACTAATAATGTAAGACCCTGGGTTGAAAAACAGACCAGCGCAGATCTCTGGCAGAGCAGCCTGAACGAGCGTGGAAGGTGGGAAACTTCGAAGTCTGGCCTCTATTTAGACAGCTTCCACCTTCGGGAATCCGTCATGTCCTAGTGATGTCTCGAAGGTCCTATTTGTAGACACATCATGCAAGTGATAGATCACCCTCGTGTGTTTAGTTGAAAAAGACTTGTTCTGTTCAAATGCATCATAATCATTTAGGCTACACACATTTTTAAAACAAGCAAAGGCATTTCTGGTGAAACGTGGCTTTGCCATTTCGGAATGTGTTTGATTTCTCTCCCCGTTATTTATTTTTAAAACTTTATTTTTGGCAAGGGTCAGTTCAGACTTAAAACGTTGATTTTAACACAGCAGGAGATGAGGCTCCAAGCCTTTGACCAACCAGCTAGTCACAAGGCAAATCCCTCCCCCTCTCTGGGCCAGCTCCGTCCTCTCCTCTATGAAGAATTCCGGGAGGCCAGAGGCAGTGAGTGGATGTTCTCCAAGCTTTCTCCTGACTCTAAACTGTAATCCCATTCCTCTTTTTCCTCCTGTCAGAGGTGTTTCTGTAGTGCTTTGTACCTTCTCCTGTCTTAATTGTTGTGGTTTAAATTATTGTTTATTGATTCATGTGGCTGCCTAATTGGACCGCTAGCTCCTTAAGGGTAGGGACTGAATCTAGTTTATCTTGGCAGTTTTACAATTACAATAGGACTTAATGAAAAAGCGGGCAGTATAGTCCTTGCCATATTATCAGATTCTTCCAGTAGCATCATCTTCTTAGTTGTTATCAAGTCAGAAATCGTTACCACTTTCCTTGCTTATTTTCAAGTCCTGCTGTAGTACAGTTATGCCTTCCCAGACTACAGAACCTTCACCTGCAAGGAGTCACGCCCAGTCCTTGCTTCTGATGATGATGACCATCCAAGGCACTGTGCAAATCAATCAAGCCCCCACTGGAACCTCCTAAAAGTCTTCTCAGCTGAGACTCTTTCTCACTCCCGGGGGTGATTGTGGCAGCCTGGCACCCACGTGTCCACTCAGATCACAGAATAAGGATGGTTGTATTTCCTAGTGTTGCCTGGACCTCTCACCAGCTGTGACTGTGTGAGCCATTTATTTATTGGTGTATTTACTTAGTATGAGTCTCTCCACAGTGGAGTGCATCGTTGCCGTGGCCTCAGTTTCTAGAATAGGGCCTGGCCCATAGTAAACCCTCTGTAGTTGCTTGTGGTTGAATGAATAATACCTGAGGGATCAGCCAGGGACCGATGGAAGGCTCGCTGTAAAGCCTGCTCCTCACTGCATGCCTGTCATAGCACCAAACTGGAAACTGTTTTCTTGCTCTTAGATGACTTCAGAATGGAATGTCTTCCAAAATAGTGTTGACTTTTGGCCTTACATGAAGTGTGGTGTCAGTTTATGCTGGTGAGTGGGCTTTGTTCTGTCTTCCTCGAGGGCTCACCCTTGGGGGAAAGTGGTGCTTCCCTTGCCAGCCTGGCAGAGTAGAGCGAGCTGCAGAAGTGTCTTAGGGGGGCGTGGGGAGGAAAACAGGACTTCTTTCAAATTCCAGTTTTTTTCCCAGAATAAGGAATTAGACTATCGGAACCATGGCATTTGGGAGTTTTTCACGAGATATTTGAAACGATCAGTTTAGGTGGGCAGATCCCAAGTTCTAAAGGAAATAAGGTTGGAAGACATCCCCACAGTGAGCTTCCAGCCCATCTGTTCCTTACACAGTTCTAGGTTTTCTTGGCGTAATCATTAATAATTGCTGCCTCCATTGATTCGGGCTCATTGCCTGCCGGGTCTTTGCCAGGCACTTGATGTGCTTTGTCTCCTAAGAAGACTTGCTCCGTAGCTATTTTCACTTCACAGATAAGGAAACTGAGGCTTCTAGAGGGAGTCACTGGCACTGCTCGGGACCCTTAATTTAACACCAAGAAGGATGCGAAAGGATGATGAAAATTATATAAGCCGAGAAAAAGTATTTTGAGTCTAAGAGGAGCCTTACTTTCATTTTTAAGGTTACCTTTTTTTCTTGAAATTTCCTAGAAGCTAGATGTTTCTACAGATACTAAGAATCCCAGAGCCCCAACATTTCACAGATAGACGGGACCTCATCTCACGCGCTCATTCTGACATGATAAGACGGAGGCCCTAGGGAGTTCAAGCAACACGCACGTGAGCATGAATTTTCATTCTTGGCCCAGCTCTCTTTCAAACTTTTTTTTAAGCCAAGGAAAAGAAAGAAAATCTCAAGCCCAATATGTGAGCAGATAATAACATAATTTCTTAGGTTGGCCCTACTTATTAAGTATTTAAATAAAATAACAATATTCCCATCCATATTTTCTCTTCTGTCACAGATCACCGATTCTGGTGGGGTCTGTCCAGAGAACCTCAGATGGCTGTAGCTTTTTTCCCAGGCTGTCGGCACACGGCAAGCACATGGTGGACTAAAATGCTCAGGTCCACTTTTGCAAGAACTTGCCTGCCCTAGTCTGTGCTAATGGGATTATATAATTAATTTTAACCCAAATGGAGGACTTCCCATTTATCGCCATTCAGTTTATTCCTGTGGGTGTCATCCCACCCCTGCTCTCATCTGTCGAGGTAGTTTGCACCCAGTTTGTCATCGGCACATTGAGGCCCTCCCCCCTTGTCTCATGCGATCCGTAGTTTTGATGAGTGTGTCTTTCAAGTCAGTTGGCCTGTCAATAAGATGCCTTTGATGCTTGGCTAAAATCAGCCTGTGACAAGTAATCAACCCATCTAGCAACTCTGTCACAAAGTAAGTAAACCAAGTGAGGTGCCATTGAACTTCGTATAAGTGCCTATTAGGCACACATGTCCTAAGTACTCAAAACCTAGAATTATGCCAAAGATAGATGAGATAAAACCCAAGTAATTGTCTCTTCTCTCTTTTTTTGTAAGTCATGGCCTTTGCCTATGTATTTTTTTCCCCCGAAGGTTCTGGAAAATCATTCCATGATCAAAAGGAGACAAGTATTTGTAGGACCTTAGGATGTTACTTCTCGTCAAGCCTGGAAATCTGGACTCATGTAAAGTCCTTTCCTAAAATTATAGTTCCACGTTGGGCTTCTGTTTCTCTTTGCCAGGGTTCGTTATGCCCACCCCACAGCCCCACCCTCCAGACCCCACCACTCCCAGTGCCACCAGTTTGAGGCTCATTCCATTTTCTTTTCTTTCTTTCTTTCTTTTTTTTTTTTTTTTTGACCTTAAGAAAGAAAAAAAATAGAAATTGAATAAATCAGGGAATGTAATTCACCTCTTTGAGCTCAGCTTCCTTTTCTGTAAAAAGTTAAACAAAATGAACTTTAGATGGAATTAAATGGATCCCCCCCCCAAATTATCCATAAGGCAGAGTAGGGCACCAGTAGGAGAGAAAAATACTAGACCATTTGTATTTATTTACGTCTTAAGGGGGGGCTACTATAAGAAATCCCAGTTTAGTATTAAAACAACACATTCATCTGACCGAAAACAGTTGATTGTAATTTTCCCAACTCAAGGAAGTCCTGTTTGTTCCCGAGGCAGAATAACTGCATCTGGAGGTAACAGATGCACGTACAGGTATGTGAGAAGCTAGGCCCGTCCTGTGTCCCATTGACAGAGGAATTAACCTCTAATCAAGCTGCTGGGAGGAATCTCTTCTAATTGTGGAGGTTGTTCACAGGGTGGACTCAAACCATTTTAGCCTCATCTGCAACTGTTTTATTGATGACTGATACAACATGTAAGGAGAAAATGAAAGTGATTATTTTGGCAATTAGAATGATTTCCGTCCACACTGTATTTTAATAGATAGTCTGGTTTTTCATTTGGGAAAAAGAGAATGCCTTGTGTTTGCATAACACTCTACAGGTCTTCACACTCAGCTCCTGTAATCTCGTGTGGTTATGATAAGGTTTGGGATTATTATCTCCATTTTACATGGGAGGTAACTGGGACCCAGATGTGTCATGGGTTCTTGCAGGGCTGGCTTAAAGTTTCAGCCCAGCTCTTCCCTCTTAGAAGGCTTGGAACAGCAGCAGTGAGATAGATGTTTTGTTGACTCATGCAATAGGGGTTCTGTTTGGTAGATGTTTCAGTAGGTTTTTTGTTTTTTTCAAGTACCTAATCTGTGTCAGTCACACATTGATCTTCAGAACAACTTTTTCTATAGAATGTCCATTGCAGTTTATTGAGGTTCTCTTATATATTTTATTTGTGTATGCCAAGTTCCCCCCTTAACCCATTTCCTTTTTAAAGGAAAGGTCAGAAGAGGAGACTCATTGTTTTTCTTGGGCCTCATTCTTTAAGTTTGACTTAAGTGTTATATAACCAGTGAGTCTGAATCCAGTCTGAATTCAGGGGAATGTATTGTCAAATTTTCCTTTAGTCTTACCTGTCTAAAACACTATTTGCAGTTGCTGTCATGAATAGAAATAATTTCCCTTTCCAACAGCATGTCCACAAATACTTGCCGTAATCTCAGAGATCTGTATGATCCTGCAGATTTACTCTGGCTCACGCTGATACGCTGTTAAATCATTACCCTGCTTGGATAGAGGAAGGTTAACATGTCTTATTGATGGAAAAATAAAAGAAAGCCTTTGCCACAAGAAAAGAAGCAACAGCTTCCTTGTTAAATGATTTGTTTTGGTTTGGTGTTTTCTGTAGGAGTCATATTAATAGAAAGACTTGATCCTGCAGTTTCAGCAGGGCAGGCAGTGTTAAAGAGGAAGAGTTGCATCAGTCTCTTTCAAGCACCTTTCTCATTTGTTTATTCATTCAACAAACGTTTATTCAACACCGGCTATGAACAAGATACAGTTCTTTCTCCCAGATGGCAGCCTCGTGGGGCAGAGAGTTGAGCAAGAGTGATTACAGGACAGTATGATAGTTGGTGGATCTGAAGTGCACACAAGGTTCTGTGGGAGCTGGTAGGGGATGTCCCTGCATGGGCGGGTGGCCTCCAGATTGCTGAGGTGGGCCTCACAAATTATTTTATACTATCTCCAGGCTATAAGGACAGGCCTGCCCTGAAAGGGTTTTAAGAGGAGACTGACAAGGTTCCGTGAGGATTCTGGAGCGCTCATCCTGGTGTAGGTCAGGAGGTAAAGTGGAGGGCTGGGAGAGGTGCACGTCCTCATGCAGGAGAGAGATCACAGGGCCCAGAAGTAAAGTGGAGGCAGTGGGGGTGCACGAAGGGACCAGGGGAGGGGCAGTCCAGACAGACTGGTAGGACTGCAGGACTTGATGTGGACGGGGAGGCGGGGAGACAGCTGGGCTTTGGATTCAGGTGTCTTGCTGTCACTATCTAAGAGAGCAAAGTGCAGGAGGCAGACGCCTGGGGTAGGCAGGGGGAAACAAGATGGCAAGTCCCATCTGGGACAAGGTGAATATGGAGCATCTGGGGGAGGCAGAGTAGAGAAGTCTGGAATATAGAGGGAGAAACATCCAGGGCTTCTCAAGCTATCTAGGAAGGGCCACTATTTCTTTGTTTGTTTGCATGTTTCATGATGCTACTCTGCATGATGAATATGTGGCTGGGGCCGCACACAACCCCCATGCAAGCTCAAAAACCCACAGCTCCCAAACTTGTCAATAGCCTATTCATTGAGGAGAAACCCACTGGTCACGTGCCTGATTGTTACGGCAATGTCAAAAAGTTTCTAAGAGGCCGGGTGCGGTGGCTCACGCCTGTAATCCTAGCACTCTGGGAGGCTGAGGCGGGTGGATCGCTCAAGGTCAGGAGTTCGAGACCAGCCTGAGCAAGAGTGAGACCCCATCTCTACTAAAAATAGAAAGAAATTAGCTGGACAACTAAAAATATATATAGAGAGAAAAAATTAGCCGGGCATGGTGGCACATGCCTGTAGTCCCAGCTACCCAGGAGGCTGAGGCAGGAGGATTGGTCGAGCCCAGGAGTTTGAGGTTGCTGTGAGCTAAGCTGACACCATGGCACTCTAGCCAGGGCTCCAGAGCCAGACTCTGTCTCAAAAAAAAAAAAAAATAGTTTCTAAGAGCTTACTTTTGGTTTCTGTACTTAACTCATGGACTGGCCCTGGTCCATGGATCCACTTTGAGTAGCACTGGTCTAGACTTAAGTAGATCTGTGGAGAATGGGGATACGGATTTGGAAGTTATCAGCAAGAGGTAGTTGAAGCCATGTACAGTGGAATTGTTGAGGGGCGGTGGATGGACAATGATTCAACCTTGTAGAAATGCCAACATCAAGGCTTTTTCTGTAAGGGCTAAGTTAATATTTTAGGCTTTGAGGACCGCATAGCGTCTCCTTCACAACTACTCAACTCTGACTTTTTAGGGCAAAAGCAGCTGTACTAGGGTTTCTCAACTTCACTACTAGATTTGAGGCCAGGTAATTCATTGTTTTTGGAGGGTTGTCCTGTGCATTGCAGGACAGGACTGGCCTCTACACACTAGATGCCAGTAGCACCACCACCTCCAATCATGAGAATCAACAAATCTCCAGACATTGCCAGATGTCAAAATCACCCTCAGTTGAGAACCACTGAGCTGTAGACAGTACATAAATGAACAGGCATAGGTGTGTTTCAATCAAACTTTATTTACAAAAACAGGCAAGGGGCCAGGTTTGGCCCAGGTACTATAGTTGGTAGAGCCTTAACCTAGGGATGGGCAGAGGGAAAACTAAAAGAGTTTATTCAGTAAAATTTGAGGGACTTCTGTGTTCCCAGCTCAAGAGGAGGTTCTGTAAGTGATCCAGAATAAATTGAAAGAGACTTTTATCAGTAGTAGCTCTCGTTTCTAGCACTTTTACTTACCTTATTCTTTTTGAACTTTACCACCTGCCTGGAGATATCAGTTGTTAAAATCACAAAACCAGAAAACAGGAAAATAACAAATCACATAATATAAGTGCTACGGAAACCCAAAGAAAGCCTCCAAGCAAGGCAGTAGTGAGACTGGATTACGTGAGGTGAATTAGAGACTTCCTCCAGGAAGGATGTGACTGAAGCAGGTCTCAGAGGATGTTATGAATAGTGTTTGATGGGAAGAAGGTGGGAGAACAGTCCATATAAGGAACACAGGGTTCTTAGTTTCAGAAAGGAGGGAAGTGCAGTGTCAATAGCGAGGGAAGGCAGCTATTGTCCCTGGTGAAAGCCGCGTGACTGCGCGCCTTCCCATGCATGGGCTTCCTCTGGGAAAAGAATTAACAGCACTTAGCTAACACTATTTTCTAAGAACAGGATGTTTGTTTTTCTCCTCGAGGTTCAGGGGGCTTTCTTACTCTAAAATTTTAATTTTTTTTACTTTAACCACAAAGTCCAGAACACTTGTTGAGATTCTTTTTGACAATAGCAAAAATATTGAAAAGTCTTAGTGAGTTAGAGCTGGAGGGGCCAGTGTCTAGGACCCTTTTTACTCATTCATGGTCTCTGACAAGGTTGGGTTAGCATCTCTGCCTCTTATCGATTCTGAGATCTTAGTGTGTCATTTCCTCTTGGTGCAGCTGGACATCAAGACAGATAGTCCTCAGGGTGGCAGTCCTCACGGTATCAGATCGGCAGTGGTTCATGAGTGCAGATGAAATCCTAGTTCCTCCACATCTTGGTTGATTGCCAGAGACATGGGCTTCATCTAAGACTGTTTCTGAAGAGGTATATTCTGAGTGTTACATGAGATAATACTTACCTGCTGGCCCATAGCAAGCACTCAAATGTTGGCCATTGTTCTTCACATGTAAATTCCTCAGAGAACCAGGCATTTGCAATTTGCCACTTTCTCGAGAGCCTCTGTAGACTTGTACTACAGAGCAAACCATGTGCAGGGGGACTGTTGAGGGGTGGGGGATGGACAGCAACCAGGAGCAAACCAACCCGTTTCTCGTGACAGAAGGTCTAGCGGGCATTATGGATTTAACACTTGTAAATTTGAAGTTCATTGTGTGTCACGTGTTGTGGGAGGCAGAAAGATAAATGAGACCCAGCTCATGCTCACAGAAGAGCTTTCAGCCTAGTTAGAATGAATGAATTCATTCATTCATTCAACAAATATATGTGTACAGACAAGTATACAAATACTACCAGGGAGTCTGCCATGGAAGTGGGTTGAAAATGGAATGACTACCACCAGATTCCAAATATACCCAGTGCTGGCTGCTATGGTGGAGAGAAGCTATGTTTCAGCCCATCCAAAAAACACAGATGATTGTGGAAGGCCCTAGCCGGATGTCAGCATAGCATGAAAATCCCATATCTATCCCTTCACCCTGTCAGAGAAATAGAGTATTCAAGGGACCTAAATTTGAGAATGTGGCATAAAGGCAAAAGACTAGCAACTTGTCTTCCAAGGTGGTCTGGGTCCAGTGACCGTAATCTGAATTTCTAGACACCGTCAACTTGTTATTTTGGATCATTTGATTTTACTATCGCCAGAACTAGAGTTTTGCATGGAGTAATTGCCGACTTCAATGTTAGTAGTTCGTTGAGGGCAACTAAACAGCTTTACAAGTTCTTTGCTTTTGAGCAGAGTTTAGAATGAATATCCTGGCTGAATATTGCTGAAAACTTCAGGGTCAAGTTCTTTTCCTGTATTGATATCGGCCTTGCAGCCTTGTAGACCAAGTCAGATCCACTAGTTAGGGAAGCACGTGAGCAGTTCACAGCAAGGGCCTTATTAGGTTAGTGTCCACCCAGGGTTCCTGCTGGGTGCTTCTGTCCACCACCGAGGCTGAGTCCCGTGGAAAACGAGTTGTGATAAATGAACCAGGTGTGAGAGAACCTGCCCTCCTCCTGCTTTGTTGTAACTGTCAGGGATCGATGTCCTCATTGAGTCCTCCCCAATAACTCATTTTTATAAGGAAAAAGGTCCTAATGGCCTGTCTTCAAGAGTGCAGACTTTGTACTTTGTGAGGTGGATGTTCCAGCTTCCAATTTTGATCTTTCAAATTAGATTCTATAAATGAGAGGAGTGTATGCAAATTAAGAATGAGTCTCCCATATGGTATTTGTGAGTCTCTATATAATCGGGATTGTAAAGAACAATAAATTCAGGCTGTAGCTGAGTCATAAACGAGAAGTCGATTTATAAATAATGGGAGGTGAAATGTGTCAGACTTTTAGAGTGGGTCTGTAAAATACTGCCTGCCTGGTCTGGCTGAGTTCATTTGCATGACAGCCCCGAGCAGCTGGGAAGCCAGCTAATAGTTTCACAGTCTTATGGCACAGAGCTATGTCCTCAGTTTAGATGCTATGTAGAGAGGATAAAGAATCTAACAATAGAAAAAGCATCTTCCTATCTTCTCAAATGGGTGGAGTAAAGCAGACTGAAAATACTAAAAGTATCCCCTTAAGTTCAAGGCTAAATTTCCAAGACTATAATTTTTTTTCACTTGAATTTTGAAATTCTTTGTCTGATTTGGAGAAGCCGTCCTCCAGAGGTTTGCGTGAGTGCTGACATCGTATTGATATTTTAGTGTTTCTGATCCCAAAGGTTGGCTGGTCATCTCTATACTGGTTAAAACACGGCCATGTTCAAACCGAAAGCCTCTTTAAGGGAAAGTCTGTGAGTGTTTTCATATAGCAGTGTGACTTGGGACCATAAGGAAATTGGCAGTGATGGTGTCCCCTTCTAGGAGGCTCAGAATGAACAGGCACATGGCCACCACCCTTTGCGCACCGTCAGGGAGGCTCAGGGTGACTTTGCTCCTCTGTGAGGTCCTCATCCCACGTCCAGACTTACTGTTCCCTCCCGACACTCCCCACGGCAGCCCATTCCATCCTCCAGGAAACCTAGATTCTTTCTTGGAAAAGCCAAAATCTGTCTCCTTGTAATTCCTGCTTGGTGGCCCTCCCAGAGCAAGTTAATCTCTTTCTCATTACAATTAAATGAATCCTTCAGATCCCTAAAGATTAGTTTTCCCTCTCTATTAGTTTTCTTTAAGCTTCTTCTCACATGTCCCGACTGAGTTCCTTCATCTCCCGGGTGCCGTCCTCAGAACATGTGGGCACATGTTCCAGGTCACCTTTATCCTTCAAAGTGTGGAGTCCAGGCTCAAATATGGTTTCCCTGGGGGCTGAGCACAATGGAATTATTGTCTTCTCTTGGTTGGCAGTGGAGAGAAACACCCCAAAGATGGTTGGGAGTGGGGAGGTGGTAGAGGGTGCTTGGCCGAGTCATCATCCTTCCCTAAACCTTCATGCTGGTCCAGATGTGAAGGAGGAATCACTGAATGTGTTGGCACGGGCCCAGATCATGCAGGGGTACTGTGCCTGAGTGCTAGAAGGAAGGCTGCCTAGATACATACTGTGCTGAGGCAAAGGGAAAAGTGATGGAGTGTCCTTAAAGGATGTGAAAACCAAGCCAGAAAGGGGATGTGGTGCCCGGGCTCACTTCTTGCAAGGAGGAGAAAGGTCCCTCAGGACAGTAACACCCCTCGCCCCACCTGTCCCTGTTTTCATACATGTGTGTCTTATATTAACATTGCAACATTTTGCAGGATGCAAGGAATTTTTTCACCCTTTCTCTCCACTAAGAATTAATCTAAAAACAATTAGTAGGCAAACCAAACATTCCTTTCTTAAAATGAATGGATTTATTTTTTCCATCCCAACCTCTTTATTCTTTTCAGAGACCTGGGAGTTGCCAATCCAGTCAACTCTAAGTAATTCAGGAACTGAGTTTTCAGTCTGTTATGACCCCTGGCTTTCCTACCTCTTGGCTGCTGCCCTGTTTGATATTTTCAGCATCATTCTGTTTGCCAAAAGGATGGTAAGGAAATGAAGCAAAGGACCGTTTCAATTATTTTGTAAATTGAGTTATTATTGCCGTAATTATTTCCATCAGTATCACTGTCATTTATGCTTAAGTCAGTCACAAGAATCTAGAATCGTCAAGCCTAGTGCAGGAATGACAACTTGGCTCCTTGCCTTTCTTACCAAAACTGTGACTGTAACTTCCTCTCAGGTCCTTTTGTGTCATGTAACCCTTGATTTCTCATAGGTACCTGTAAATGGGAGCGTGACCGTTCGCAGCTGGACTCTGTGTCCTCACGTCTATGTGCCGGACGTTCTCTCTCACCTTGACGGGATGTCTGACTGGCGAGCCAGACCCTTTTGTTGGTGAATCTTCTCTCTAGTTGCTCGTTTTCAAAGGAATCTAACTTCCCCGATGAATGTTATCACGAGCATCATGTAAGAGGAGCAGACCATGATCCTAGAACTAGGAGAAAGGGACATGCAGTCTTGGAAATTTCAGATTTCAGGGTCAAGGGAAGGGAAAGGTTTCTGAGAAAGGGCTGTACATAGGAGCCCTTTGTCTGTCTGTCTGTCTGTCTGAAGATTTGGGGACGATAGCAGGAGTAGAGGATTGATAGCCATGCCAGAAAGCTGGAGAGACAGAGTAAAGTGGAGACTTGGATACCGGAAAGGGACTAAGGGTGGGGAAAGGAGAGGCCCCAAGCGTCGGTGCCCAGTACCCCGGGCTGGCTCGATGTGAACGAGTTAATGCTGGTGGTAGGGTCTTGACTATAGACAAAGCTACAATTCTCTTCCCCTGTCTCCTGGGGCACCCAGGAGGGCTCACTCTCTGTCTGATAATTCACTTCTGGCCTGTAAGCCCTTCCTGTTAGCTCTTCCTTTTCTGTTCTCCCCTCTTCCCCCTCCTACAAGCAGGTCCCTCTCCCTTCTGGGCAGAGAGCAGAGCCCAGGGGTGGTCCCGACTCAGGCTCCACTGCTCTGTCTGACTGATTCCCAGCCCTCTCTCCTGCCATGTTGGTTGGCCACCAGCAGCCTCCTGGAATGCAAGTCTTCTTTCCTTAAAATGATGAGGAGGGGTAGGAGTTCCTGTCACAGCACTTGGTGCTGTTCTGCAGTAGAAGGTTGTCTGTGTCACTCACTGGTGCCCATCAGAGCCCAGGCGGCTCCACCTGCCTGCGCCTCCCTCCGTGTGGAAGCCCTGCCTTCCTGCCACCCCCCAGCATCCATGTGCTTTCCCCCCTCTTGCCCTTTCTCCTTTTCCTCCCGACTAAAAGCACTTCTCTTCAGAGATCTTTTCCGTTCTGCAAAATCCAGGTCGATGTTGCCTCTTCTGCGAATGCCCGGTCACAGAAAGAAGAAGTGATCAGTCTGTCCCTTGGCTCTGGTGGGAGTAGCTCAGCCCTCTTGTGAGGTCCACACCCTGCCGTCCCCAGGGTTGCTTTTGGATACATTTTCCTGTACTGATGGTGACATTATGATCAGTAACTCATGGGTTCAATAGGCTTCTCAGGACCTAATGGCCTTGTGTAAAATTGGTTCTCTAAGAAAGTGTAACCTGAACCCTATACATTTATTTAGCTATTTTTATTTTTTTAAACAGCTAATTCATTCACATGATTTGAAAATCCAAAATCATGAAAGGATGTATAGTGAAGTTTCTTTCCCACCCATGTCCACTTCCCTGCTCCGGGGGCAGTCACTATTATTACTTTCTTATGTGTGTTTCCAGAAATATTTTATAGGTACACACGCCAATACAAATATATTTACACACTCCTGCACCTGTCTTTTTTGCCTTTGAAGATGTACATCTTTGGGCTTTTTCCATACGAGCATATTAAAAGCTGCTTCATCGTTTTTTAGACCTGAATAGTATTGATTTGTGTGAATGCACCTTAGTTTATTTAACCAGTCCTCTATAGGTAGACAATTAGGTTGTTTCCAACTCTTGCTGTTACCAACTCTGCTGGGTTGAACAACATTGTGTGTTGTTTCTCACATATGTAAGTTGGATAGATCCCTGTAAGTGGAATCGGGGGTCAAAGGGCATATGATTTGCAGTTTTGATAGATATCAGCAAACTGCCTTCCATAGAGGCTAGCTCTGTTTGTGCTTCTACCATCAGGGTGCACACAGCCTACACCCACCCTCAGCAACCCAGCGTATTGTCATACATTTGTGTCTGAAACAGACTTTGATAATTCGGGAGCTGACTGAATTCCCAGGGAATGTGCTCATTAAATGTCATGTCACGGCTTCACCTGGCTTAGTGCATGGTGGCCGTGCGACCCTGGCAGGGCGGCTCTTCATCTGTGCCTCAGTGGGGCCTCGTTTGTAAAATGGGGAGAGTAACAGCAGAGGCGTCATGGGATCTCCTGAGTAAGCTAGTCCATGTCACAGGTTGGGACAGTGCCCAGCACACAGAGGAGCCCTCGGTACGTATTGGCTGTCCTATTAATGGCCGCTGCTTCCCAGGAGGTGCTCACACCCTCTCCAGGACCGGCCAATTCTTGCCAGGGAAGAAGCCACCGCATTAGGTTTCTGTATAAGCAACTGGCAGAGATGAAGCTGAAAGAGCAGTCGGTCTCGAGAGCGAGAGGGGAAAACTGGTAAAGCTGCGTGGACTTAGCCCCGCGTATCCAGAAAGGAGAGGAGGAAGCGTCGGAGTAGGAAATCGTCCGCGTGGGGTTGCCTCCCTGGAATGCGGCGCGGCTGCCACTGCGCTGGAGGAGGAAAGATGACAGATGAGGTGGAGGGACTGGGTCAGAGCTGCCAGTGTTTGCAAACATCAATTCATCTCAAGTTGTAAAACTGACATTTTTGCCCAAAATTTCTTCTTTTTTTGTAACTTTCAAAGTATTTGGGAGTTCTTAGGACTGGCATGTAGTGGAAATTCAATGCAAATTATGATTTCTAAAGTCCTGGAAGCCTGCATCCCTGTCACGCAGTGCATATGATGTAAATATTTGTAGAAAGAAAGAAAAATGCCTTTGACGGTGCTTTTTCTTTACTCTCCCACTGTCTAGAATCCACTGTCTCCAGCATAAGTCGCCTCCCCACCAACGCTTTTCTTACCTTTTTCCTTATTTTTGGCTGCATCTCTCCATACCACTGATGTAAAACCCAACTTCAAGCAGGCAGAGCAAGCCCCTGGCTGGAGGCTCCGGAGCTCGTGACCGTGGCCGAGGCCAGGGAGGGAATGGAGTGACCGACGGCCAGGGCCCGGCCCGCACCTTGTCCACTCTCAGGTCCCAGCCAGGAGGCCTGAGGCCTGGGCCCTCGTTCCCGTGCTCTCAGAGAGCAGCAGGGGTTTCCCCCACCACTTTCTTCTTCCTCCCCACCGCCCCACATCCTTGTTTAAATAAAGGGTAGATGTGAATGATCCAGTCAGAGGAGTAGGGAACTGCTCTCTGGCTACATCTTCATAGGACATTTTTTTTTTCTTCATAATTTAGAACACCCTACCCTGGGCCCTGGCCTCACATAACCCTGGCTCACCAGCTGACCACAGGCACCCTCCATGCCCTGAGTTGTGGTGAACACACTGTATCTTTCCATGGCAGCTGCTCTCTCAGCCCTGTGTGCTGAAGATGCCACTCCAGTGGGCAGCTGTTCCTCAGGGCTGTGCAGCTGCTGCAGGCAGAAAGTCGCACGGTGCCCAGAGAAGCAGGAAGGCCACCTCTGGGTGGCAGGGCCCTAGGCCAGTCCCGGGTATTGTGCACATACGTGGGAAGGGAGTCCTGATGTTTTAGCAGGAAGACCCCAGGTTTCAACTTTTGTTACTGTGACAAAACCCAAATTAGAGCTAGAACTGTGAGAGAGAGAATGGCAGGACCCACAGTCGTGCCAGGCTTGGCAGTCCGTGGTCAGCCCACTCCACCTGGATGCAAACGTCCTCATGCTGCCTCGGCCTCCTCGCCTACCCAGCGCTGGAGTGGGGCTGCCTCTCCCCAGCTCGTTGTTCTCAGCCTGTTCAGGCCTGGGTTGCTGGATGCTGACACACTGGGCAAGCTGCTTCCCAAACAGAGTTTCATTTTACTGTGCCAGTGGACAGTGGAAAATAGTTCTTGTCACCTGCCACTGATACATGAATTTATTATAGAACTGTTGCTGAAAAGGAAGAAATGTGGGGCAGATGCAGACAGCCTCCAGCTGCTTCAGAGCAAATGTGGCTCCTTTCAAGCCATCAGCTGACCCAGCCCTTGGAATATTTATTCGTATGCTCTGTGGCCGGGGTGGGAGAGGTCACAGCAGAGCTATTTGGGGAGTTCCTGCAGTGGGGAAGGTTGTAGCTTCTCCATATCAGCTAATGAAGCTGAAGAGGTGGAGGATTATTTTCAAGAGATAAGAGTGTCTCATCAGTAAAACAGGGCCTAACGTCCCCAACTCCTTCTACTAGTTCGTTACTTCTAGTCTTGTCATGTACGTGTGGGGAGGACGTGTTAGTTTTCTATGCTGGTAGCACACTACCAAAAACTTCAGGGCTTACAACACCACGCATTTATAACCTCACAGTTTCTGGGCAGGGCTGAGTTCCAGGTTCTCACTGGGCTATAATCCAGATGTGGGCCAGGGCAATGGTCTCATCAGAGGCTCAACCGGGGAAAGATCCATTTCCGAGATCCTTAACACTGTTGGCAGAATTCATTTCCAGAGATCCTTGCACAGCCTGCTTGCTTTTTCAAAGCCAGCAAGGGGAGCCTCTCCCTCGCCAGCTCAGATGGAAACTTCTATACCATAATCTAATCAGGAAGTGGCCTGTCGCCTTTGCCATATTCTCTTCCTTAGAAGCAAGTCGCAGGTTCCACCCACAGACGCGTTAATACAGGAGGAAGATCCTGGGAGCTCCCTTAGATTTCTGCCTGCTACCAGACAGGGAGATACAAGCCTTATCAGCACTGTTTCAAAAGTGTTCCCAAGTGAAAGTCCAACCTATTACACGTGATCACAATGCTTTTTCTTTGAAATGAACCAGTTTTGTTCTTTTTCTTCCAGCTCAGAATGCCTCTAAATACAGAAATCCTTGACAGCGCAGTACTCTGTGCCACAACTGGATTCCAACTCTAGCTCTTTTGTTTACTTGCTATAAGTTGTTAAGAAAGGGTGATTTTTTTTTTTAGGGGGAGGGGTTTTCTGAAACTCAGATTTCTCATCTATAGAATGCATTCCACTAAGATTTTTTTTTTTGGACACTAACATATAATAGTTATTGTCTCTTAGTAAATGATATATGTCCAGCTCTTTCCTTATAAGAATATTCATTTTATTGCATTAATTTTATTCATATACAGAACTAAACAACAAAATATTATCAGTCTTGCTAGTGTACACACCAAAGCAAAAGAGAAAATATATTTTAAAACAAATCCATTTGTTTCTAAGGAGCTGAAATCACTGGTGATATGCTGACAAGCAGTTCTTAGGCTAGAGGAAAAGGACTAATGTCCTAGACATGTCCAGAAAATTATGTCCACGGCTATGTCTAAAAAATGCTGATGCCAGTGGTCTGTGATTTTTAAGTCTCACTCATGCTCTCCCTCTCTTTTTTCTTTTTCCCTCTGAAGTAAGACTAAGATTAGTGAACCCTTATTAAGATTAAGGTTTTGATCCTGCTTAATGGAGGGAAGTAATAAGATAAAGTTCAGCTTTAGGTGGGAGCTGGCCCTGCCATTATTTACATGCTTTGTGAAAAGGCAGCCCACTGGGAACCCTGAGGGTAGATTATAACCTGCTCTGGTTTCTTCTCCAGGTTTCTCCTTGTTGTGGAAGGGACTGGATGATGTAACTGGCTCTCCAGGAAGCCCCGGTTGGCCATAACCTCAGGACGGTCTCTTAGACCCCATCTCATTTCAGAGCCACTTCTGAAGCCACTTGAGAAAAGTGATGTGACAGTTCTCATCAAAAAGGATTTTTCAAAAACCTATAACATCTGTGAAGAAAGTGGCCCCTTTTCCCTCTTGCGAAATAGACGTTCTCAAATTCCAAGATGCCAGCCAAGACCCCAATTTACCTGAAAGCAGCCAATAACAAGAAAGGAAAGAAATTTAAACTGAGGGACATTTTGTCTCCCGACATGATTAGTCCTCCCCTTGGAGACTTCCGCCACACCATTCACATCGGCAAAGAGGGCCAGCACGACGTTTTTGGAGATATTTCTTTCCTTCAGGGGAACTATGAGCTTCTGCCTGGGAACCAGGAGAAAGCGTGCATGGGCCAGTTCCCCGGGCACAACGAGTTCTTCCGGGCCAACAGCACTTCAGACTCCATGTTCACAGAAACACCCTCCCCAGTGCTCAAAAATGCCATCTCCCTCCCCACCATCGGAG
The DNA here is from genome assembly GCA_963575035.1 of Avahi laniger. NCBI lineage: Eukaryota > Metazoa > Chordata > Mammalia > Primates > Indriidae > Avahi > Avahi laniger. The sequence goes on from CAUYSK010128939.1 coordinate 132,623, forward strand.
GGTCCCAAGCTCTCATGTTGCCCTTATTGTCACCGGTGACATTTAATTCCAAACAGGAGTCCTTCGGGCCAGCAAAGCTGCCCAGGCTTAGCTGTGAGCCCGTCATGGAGGAAAAAGCTCAGGAGAAAGGCAGTCTGTCAGAGAGCGGGACGGTCCACCAGGGCGACACCTCGTGGGGCTCCAGTGGTTCCGCATCTCAGTCCAGCCAGGGCAGGGACAGCCACTCCTCCAGCCTGTCCGAACAGTACCCCGACTGGCCTGCCGAGGACATGTTTGACCACCCTGCCTCGTGCGAGCTCATCAAGGGAAAGACTAAGTCGGAGGAGTCCCTCTCTGATCTCACAGGTTCCCTCCTCTCCCTGCAGCTCGACCTTGGGCCCTCACTTTTGGATGAGGTGCTGAATGTCATGGATAAAAATAAGTAACAGGATGCCAGCTCTTTTCCTTTGGGGTAAAAGGTACCAAACAACAACAACAAGAAAACTAAACTAACAACAGTCGCACAGTTGAAAGAAGGGCTTCCTGGGCTGTATTTGCAGTTGTGTGATGGGTTTTCTAAAATAATGTTCCTACAAAATATTTTTTTTTTACCTGTTTGCAAAAACAATTCAGAAAAAACAAAAAAGCAAAAAAAAAAAAAACAAAACAAAAAAAACCCACAAAACCTGTCCTGGAAAAAGAGGAAGTGAGTGAGTCAGAACCCATTTTTGGTAGATCAGCTCACTTTTGTTGTTTGCAGACATGTAAGAAATCTGGCTTGGCCACGATTGACACTAGCTATGAAGGGCTGGACGAGTCACGTTAAGGAACTTTACAGAACTTCACGGCACTCCAACATTTTCTGAGTAAGAGGAAGTCAAAATTTATTTAACACCTAAGCCTTTTTTTCTAGACTCTTTTCTATATTATATTGTTTGGGCTCACCATAGCGAATTCTCCAGTGTTAAAACTTTTCTCCATTTTCACATTTGAACAACTTTATGGGTTTTGGGGATTTTCTTGTAGTTCTTATATATCCCTGTATATTATATCTATATCGCAAAATTTTGACTGTCAGCTACATGTTGGTAAGACACAAGCAAAGTATTACTGTAACTAAGTTATTTTTAAAGTTAAAATATATTTTTATGTGCCTTTGGCTTTTTATTGTAGAGTCTACATTTTATAGATAATACATCAAATGTGGTCATTTGACTTGTTTCCGTTGGGGTTCCATTGTAAGCTGTGTATGTGTGTGTTTGGAAAAGTGTATTCATTCTTAGCTTTATTTTTTTTTTCTTCATCTGTTACCATACTTCTGACAGCAGCCAATAATGGATTGTAAAGCGTAAAGGCACAGGTTACTCATGATGCTTCTGCAGAGACTGTGGGCTACACCACGTAATGTTATGTGGAAATATGGGTATTTTAGTACAGTACATACTTGCATTACATAGGTACTTCATACAATACAATAAAGAGTAAATGTTAAATTGAACTTGCTCGTTTATAGTAATAAAAAAAAAACCTAAGAGAAAAAGAATATTTTCTTTATATCTAGCTAGAAAAGCTGCTGCTCTAGAATGTACATGAGCCTTTACAATAAGGTAAGAGATGATTTCTATCCACCCTAATTTTGATTACTTCCTTTAAAGTTTGAGATTCTAGAAACTGGGCCCCTCAGCTTTAGGAAAAGTGAACATATGAGATCAGAATTTTTTTAAATGTCAGCACTGAAGCCACCCTCTCAATGTTCATTTCTGGCCACTCTTCCCTGACTTTAGCATCCTCTACTGCAAAATCTTGCAAGCTCAGAATTATGCCTGTAGGACAAATGTTTGTCCATGCAGCCAGTGCCATGTAGACAAGATTATGGAGGCTAGAAGGAGGGCAGTAGAGGGAACTTGCCTACCCCAAGGAGCCAGGGATACCCTGAGGAGGCTGATAACAGAAACAGGAAATGTACACACTGATTCCCATCCCTTTGGCAACCACTCCTTGCCCCCAAAGAAACACTTGCACACGGTAACTGCCAGCTCTTCCTCTCAAACTTTTGTTTATCCTTGAAATGTATCCCTGAAATGACCTTTTCTCCCAACCACTTCACCGCCTTTGGAGTTGTTGCAATTCTGTCATCTGAAATAACCTTTGGACTGCAGGAGAAATGCACTTAGGACAACTAACCAAGTAGAAAAGGAAACAAGTCCCCTTAGAGCCTCAAGTACTTTCCTCAATTTTTCAATTGTATTTCTTTATCCCACGACCTTGCATTGTTCTTTTTCTGTTGGACCACACCCCTCAGAGTTCACAGTTCCAGAGACTTCCCAGCCTCTTCTAAATCTTGTTAATGAGGAAGAGTCCAGTGTATCTCATCATTTGTAGCCAATTTTAGCCAGACCCTTTCAATACCTTCCCATCTTAATTATTATTGATCATATTCAATCTCATCTTACTCTTCATCTGTGGCATGACCTCAAGGAAAAGATCAAACTATTAGGCGAAATGAAGAGGAGTGTGTCTGCGCATTTTCTCTGCTTCCTCTCTGTTAAGTGTGGAGAACAGCCCTGCCAGTGCTGAATTTGTCTGATATAGTGTAATCACACATCCTGTATGCATTTAGCCATTTTACTTTCTCTGAACCTTTTCACATACACTCTCTCCTGTTAGATTAGGTATAATTGACATGGCAACAAATACACCGCTATTAGCAGGAATAAAACTACATCCGGCTGATAAATGATTTTGTTGAGTCAGTTCTCCCCTGTCAGCCCTTCTGATGCCTGGTCCCTTTGCCAGAAAGCAGGTGCACAGCTGGTGGTGGCTTTCTCTCCTACAAAAGAGGCACTTTAGACTCACACCTGCTGAGAGCTGAATTGATGTCTGCAGACCATGAGTGCTCAGCCTGTGAACATTCTCCCACTAATTTGTCTTTACTTGCTTAAATGTAAGGAAACCCAACATGCACTTTATTTGCAAACTCAAAGAGAATAGCAAACCACCCTTGACCAAACAACCAGAAAAGAAACCTTGTAATTTGTATAAATAGAGACCCTTCTTATTGAGGTAAGCAAGCTTCCTGTGGGTGATTCCTTCCACCCCCAGGCCGTGAGACCTAACAACAAGGCTTATTGTTTCTGCTTAAATTATCTGCTTAAAAATATCAAAATATTCAGGGTTCTTAGCTCTTCACAAATATGAAGTCATTAATTATCACATTTCAGTGAGCCAGAAATCACTGTCAGCAGCACACACAAAAGACTAAACTGGTTGAGCAGAAAAGAGAACCCGCATTTCCAGAATCACAATGCTTTTTATATTCCTACAAGCTACCATTTTTTTCTCAAACCTTTCCAGAAACACTCGAAGTTCTGGAATTGAGGAAATCCATGAGTCAATGAATGAATTAACTTAATAAATATTTTGGAACAGACAAAATTATACATTAGGCGATGGTTCTAATCCTCCTCCTAATATAAAACCTGGTAAGACTGAATCATTTTACTGTGAAATATTCATATATATGAACACAATAGAATGAATCAAGCATGATGGTCCCTCTCCAATAAGAGTTTATCCTTGGGAAAGTGTTAGCAACCTAGCCCCAAATTTAGCAGTTCCAGTAAACAAAATTCTCAGATTTTAGAATTAGTTGACCAGATTAATCAGAATCACTCGTTTTTTTTTCCTTAGACAAGTCCATAAGCCATACCAATAAGCTTACTGACTGTACCTAAAATGTTGAATGCTTTATTCTGATGGTACACCATTTTATCCAGTGAGCTTTCCATCCAGGAATGTTTAATTTTGACCTTATTCTTAGAGCAAGTAGGTCTAAACATTTGTTAGTCGAGTTGTCAGGGAGTCATTATTCTGTGGTAAAATGCTACAAAGAACATCATGTGGAAGAATGGGAACTACGCTGATTTTGTGAAATGATGTATAATACAACAAAATCTGTTTACAACTACTGTGCTGCATTTAACTATCTTCCATTTTTACTTTGAAAAATCCAATAGTGATGTCACTTCCATTGGCTTCCAAGACAGATCAATAATCTTCATCCTTTGAAGGTCAGCCAAATTTCCTTCATGGAAAGCAGAGTGACATGGGCGATAGATAAAAACATCTGCCCAAACCAAAGCCACCGTGCAGAATAGAGTTAATATTGCGGCGACTTATCATTCAGACAGAGATGTCTGCCATACATCAAAATTAGCAAAGCTGAGTAAGTGAGGTGGGCATTATGCTCACCATAAAGTGATTATTGGAGTATGTCATAAAGTATGCATGTGACCAATTACCAAAAGGATCATTGGGAAAAAAGGGCTTTTGAGTTCTGAGGAGTGTGAGACCTGGGGACAGTTTCATAGAAGAGAAGGAACCGAAGGGAACCTCAAGGGACTGATGAGATTATTTTAGGGAGAGAGAGCTTTCTTGGGCGGAAGAATATTACAAGCAAACACAAGCATACAACTCCCATCCTGGTAGTAGCCTTTCTATTCAAAACAGTCCAGGAACAGGGATTGAGGTTTTAAAAAAATGCTCACTTCCAGGCCTGAAAGATTGGACCCACTCCTGAGAATATTCTCCCAGTGGAAGAATAAGATTCTGGAATCAGACCGCTGAACAGGTGGTACCCAGGGTTAAATATTTATGTGAAATTATCTAATATCTTGTGCAAGCTCATGCCCAGTCCATAGTGCCCGTTCTTTTACCTGAAGGCCATAGCAGGGGTGCTTCAGTGGTGAGGCTGATGTGAGGTGTTCTGGGAAAGTCATTTATGATGATGAAGGATGTGAGAGAAGCTAAACGTCCCCCAAAACAGCTCCAGATGAAGCAAGTCTGTGTTACAGTACCTGGACTGCACACACCTGGGCAGCAGTATCCTCAGGAACCTCCTCACACCTCCTCTCAACCCATCTCTTTCTGGGCTGGCTTATACTTTTTGACTAAGTAGGCCCAGGATTAAGGGAGAAAGTTCCTCAGGAAACAGGAGAATCCGAGGGTCTCCGAAGAGTCTTAGCTGAGAATTTCTTTTTCCTGGGTCCCTGGAACCTGAGAGGGTCAGGGCTTCTAACATACAAAGTAGGAAAACCAACTGCATGGTGTAGAAACAAACAGCCCCTGAAGTTCTCTCAAACTCCTCGAAATCCAGACTCACAAAACTAAGGCCCAGAGAGAGGCAGAAGTCCTAGACTTCTGAGAACTTGCCTCTTCTCGGAGGTGATTTCTGGACTGTCCATCCCCTCAGGGAAGAACACGTTTACTCCAAGGGTGAGCTCTTAACCCTACATGGCACATCAAGAAAATGGCATCTCAGTATAGCACGAGGTTGCCAGCATTTACACCACAAATACATAAAATACAGATGGTCCCTGACTTATGATGGTTCTAAGTTGAAAACGTAATTTCAACTTAGAATATTTTCAACTTATGATGGGTTTATTGGGACGTAGCCTCATTCTAAGTCGAGGGGCATCTTGTAGTGAAAAGATTCTTTCATTACATTTAGGTCTTGAAAATCCCAACAAAGAAATCCTTTGAGGTATACTGCTTCCACAGAAAATTCCCATCTTTAATATCAGTCACAAGAAACATTCATTAAAATTCCAAAGGATGTTGCCCTCAGACCCATGGCCAGCCTTGTTTGTAAGTGAAATAGGCAGAACCTGAATAACCCTGGAAAAACAATCCTGCTCAAAACAATTTCTCCCCCACTCAGCTGCCCCAGGGCTAGAAAATCCACTGCTGGAGAGGATTCTTTTGGGTGAGGCATTGCGTTAGGCATGGAGTCTCCTTAGAATAATCCCAGGAGTGACAGCATCTTCAAGCCACCAACAAGGGGAAGTGAACTCACTTAGCTGTGTACCGAAGGAGCATAAGTCCCCAGCAATTAGACCAGGGCAAAGGAGCAAGAGACACCAGGAAAAGCATGAAGAGTGACTTCACATGATGCATAATTTTACTTGGGATGAAAAAAAAAGGGCATTGAGGAGATGAGCTTTTCTAAGAGCTTTACCTGTCACCAAATGTGGCCTTCACTGGAGGAGATAATGAAGGTTATTGTTGCCTGGTCTCCCTGGTGCCAGAGGAGTCCATGCAACCATTGCAATTAAATCTAATTTTGAATCCACCAAATTAGATAGTACAAAAGATTAATATAAATCTCTCAGTGACTGACATGGTTCCATTCACCCTACAGGCCACAAGGCTTCAAGGCATTAATTAATGCCTTTGACGCCAAATGTTGATGTTTCTAAATCACCGTCTGATCTTCCCTCCGCCCCGTTTCACCCTCTTAACAACAGCATCTTAGTCACATGATTTCCTTAAGGAGATTATGATTTTATCCTGAAGTCTCCTTTATAATAGTTTTTTCTGCACATTAGCAATGCCCCGGGAACACGTAAAACTTCAAAAAGCCTGAAACACCCTTAAAAATTACATATTGATTTTTTCAGAGTAAGCATTCATGTTCATCCATAACTTTGTAAATTAAGCAGGGGCATTGTTAAAAGTGGGAGAAGAAAATTGGTGATTACCTTCCAGCCTCTACTCCCATTGCGTGAAAATGAAATTTAGATGGAACTAGAAATAAGAAACAAAACATTTACGGTGCTCTGGCAGCAGATTTTTCACCATAAATGGCAAGAAGGAAGAGCAGAGGAACACAATCTTAGATATTAGATTAGCGGCCAATAAAGTTCTCCATCCTAGTATCACACCAGGGCTCCTGTGACCAAATAAAGCACTGTTTGTGAAGCCTCACTCTGCAGTAACCTCTCTCTTTCTTTTTTAAAGTAATGAGTTCACTGTTGGTTAAAATTGCTCATTTTCAACACAGCTGGCTCTCTGGACTTCATAAACACATTGAATGTTCATCAGGTACCTTAGATAATGAAGAGGAAAAACTATGTTGTGATAACAGAACACGGACAAGAGGCAAATTCGGTTGCATAAGACCAGGGGAAGCAGGACCTTCGTACCAGAGCCCACACTCCTGGAGTGTTCTAACCAGAGGTAAATGAAGTAGTGAAAGCAGAAGTCTTCCAGGAGTGGGGCGCCCACCCCTCTGACCAGCCATGAGATAGGAATGCATGGGAGAAACTCTCCTTTCCTCTTACCTCCCCAGAGAGACTCCACAGCCCCCCAGCCCCTCTGCTCAGGCCCCAGAAGGAGGGCACGGGAGAGGTCAGAGCCAGGGGTCTAGGGTGTGGAGGGTGTGGTCCTGCCTGGACACACCCACAAAGACATCTTTGAGTCTCTTGCCTGTCCAACAAGGGCCCTCCTTGTAGGTTGACTCCACTACTAAAATAGCAAGTGATATTTTATGAAAATATTCCTATGGTAGGCTGAGTAATGGCCCCCAAAGATAGGAGGTCCTAATTTCTGGAACCTGTAAAAGTTACCTTACTTGGAAAAAAGAGACTTTACAGAGATGATTAACTTAAGGCTCCTGAGATGGGGAGTTATCCTAGATTATCTGGGTGGGCCCTAAATGTAATCACAATTGTCGTTACAAGAGAGGCAAACGGAAGTCTGACCCAGCAGAGGAGACACTGACCACAAAGGCAGAGATTGGAGTGATGCATCCACGAGTCAAGGAGTGCTGGCAGCTCCCAGGAGATGGGAGAGGCCAGGAACAGTCTTTCCCCTTAGTGCCTCCAGCAGGCGTGAGGCCCTGTCGACAGTTGGATTTCAGCCCAGCGATGTTGATTTCAGACTTCCAGCTTCTAGAACTGTGAGAAAATTAATTCTGTTGTTTTAAGCCACCCAGTTTGTAGCAGTTTGTCCAAGCAGCCATGGGAAATTAATGCAATACCCAAGCAAAGGAGAGAATACAGAAAAATAGAGAATGTTTAGGGTGGAGAATGTTAGGGACTGAACTGTGTTCCCCTAAAATTCTTATGTTGAAGTCTTAACCCTCAACATGACTGTATTAGGAGGTAGGGTAATTAAGAGGTAATTAAGGTTGAGTGAGCTCACAGGGGTGGGACCCTAACTGGATAGGATGCATGTCCTATCCTAAGTAGAGGAGGAGACACCAGAGGTGCATGTGCACAGAGGCAAGGCCATGTGAGGACTCAGTGAGAAGGTGGCCAGCTGCAAGCCAAGGAGACAGGTCTCAGGAGAAACCAAGCCTGCTGGCACCTTGATCTTGGACTTCCAGCCTCTGAAACTGTGAGAAAATAAATTCCTGTTGTTCTGGCTGGTGGCAAGGAAGGGGAGAACATTCCAGGCAGGAGATCAGCAGGAGCAAAGTCTACCCCTGCACTAACATTTCCAGAAAGCATCCCCCACTAGGAGCGCACAAGAGAAAGCATCTTTCATGTGCCACATGTTCAGACAGGGTAACACAGTGTCTAATCTGACACAGGTGTGATGCCTGAGCCCACAGGCTAAGTCAGCTACATTCAGGAGCGTCACCATTAGTCACAATTGATTGCTGCTGGTATAAGCTTAGTCAAGTGCATGCATGGTGGGAAGACTTAGGGGAGATGGGGCGGGGAATAAAAGATTTAAAACATGTTTTGAGGCTTGTTTCCAGCCCCAGGCAGCATTTGATATGGGTAGAGGCCAGATTCAATCCCTGTCATCCAGATAACAACAAAAGGGACACAGAAAAGACCACAGAGGGGGTGCTCACTTGTTGCTAGGGAGATACTCTTCCAGTAGAAGCAGGAATACTTTTTAGGCAAGAAGTAGTCCTTCCCACACAAATGCCAGGCACAGTTGAATAGGCCTTCCCAGGATGCACAGGGCACATCAAAGAGGGGGCCAGAGGGTTCACTGGGACCCAAGAGTGAGTGAGGGGCGTTAAATACCACGCAGAAAGCAAAGACACAGCCAGTGTGCTGGAGAAGGAGCCCCGCCAGGCAGCACTTCCCACATCGCGGCACACAAAGAGAATTATGACATTAGAACGGTAAGGTGGGGAAAGAAAAGGGTGTCATGGCTGACCCAAGCCCCACCCACCTGTCACAGGTGCTGAGGGTTCCATGCCTCTGCGCCCTCAGAATACATTTGACACCAACATTTGCCTTGTGGCTTGATGTCACCTCATTGGCCCCTGGCTATTTATGGGATTACCCTGCAGCTCTTTAGAGAACTCAGAGTCCTCTCTGCAGTCTCAAGCGGGTGAAGGACAAGTGTAGCCCTAGAGGAGAAGCTGATGCTGAGTGTCACACCAGGTGAGGCACAACTTGATCTTGGTGGCAGTGGGGGTGGCCACAAGTAGGGACACAGCAAGTCCTTCACCTGTGATGGAGGGAGGAGAAGGGGCCAAACCCAGAGTAGCCTGGGAGCCCTGGGGGGACAGCTGGTGAGCTGAGAGAGCTCCAAACAGCAGACGTGCTCAGTCTGACAGCAGGAGGAGCAGAACTGAGGCGGCCTCCCAGCACCCACAGGGAAAACAGTCTCTATCAGCCTCGCTGCCTAGGGGCTTCTGCAGACAACATGCTCTCCCTCTGAAACCAAACTCGGCCCTGCCTCCAACCATGAGCCACTTCCACAGCTCGCCATGTCTCCACTGCCTCACCTCACATTCACTGAAGCCACTGTTCCCCGGATCCTCTGCCACTTCCACTGAAGCTGCCACAATCACCAACGAACTGTGCTCCTGAAGTCACATTCTCCACCTTCTCCTCTCCCTTCTCTACGGCACCTGACTCTCCTCTCACCCCCTCCCTCTGCTCTTCCTTCTCCCTCTCTACCTATGCCACCCTGAACACTCCCTGCTTCTTCTTCCGCTACCTGCCCTGTCGCACTCCAGGGCCATCCTCACCCTTCTGTTTGGTGATATCTGGTTTGAGAGCTTCAACCCCCAGCTGCTTACTTTGACTTCCAAATGACCCAGACTCAACTCCTGAGCTTCGAACCTGAAGAGCCAGCTGAGCCCTGGACATTTGCGCTTGTTTGGCCCGCAGGAACCCCAAATTCACCAAATTCCAAACTGAGCTCACCACCACCACCAATACGCTTCCCTCCCCTTTCCCCTGTGCTTGTGAGTGATACTGCCATCCAGCCAGCTGCTCAGGACAAATGTTGGGAGGTGACTCCTCCCCCCATTCAACCTTGTCCCTCTGCCTCCTTAACATTTCTCATATCCTAGCTCTTCTCTCCACTCCCACTGCCGCCATCTTTCAGGTCCTCATCGTTCCTGCGTCTGTTATAGCGATAGTTTCCGACCCATTTCCCCATCTTCAGTATGCTCCCTGCCAATGCTTTTGTTTTATTTTGTGTGGGTAGTGAGTTCTAAAAGTATTTTTAAATACTTTATTTTTAAAAATATTTTAAACTTCTCTAAATGACCATCTGAAGTCCCAAACGAATAACCTTCAGAGACTCTCCTTTACCAAACAAAGCCCAAACTCTGAAGCAGGCTTCCAGGCCCTCCATCAGCTCTTTGTGCTAGTGGCAGAACTGGGCATAAAATCCAAACTTCATGAATGACACTTGGATGCTTACGCTCCCCAACACCCTAATCCATACCCAGGAGGTAGAACTGGATCTATGCTGCTGAGGGTTAAGTGAGAGGAACGAAGAAGAAAAACATCCTTGTTCCTGGGTGGGGTATGTCATTCAGAACTTCTTTCTTTAAGTTTCAGCTTTTTAAAACTTAGATCATTTCTCTCTCCTCCTTTCCTAGTAGCTGATGGGGTAATATGGGTCTGAGGCTCCCTTATAATTGCAAAGCAGCATCCTCTTTCTTCCTTTTCATAGAAAAGCAAGCAGGAACCAGGTAGTCCAGGAGAGAGGAGCCAAGGATGTTGTCTCAACTGCTTCTGGTTGGGCTCAGAGGAGACAAAGGGTCCTCATAGCTTACCCAAGGCTTAGCCACATGCATGACCCAGAATAAGCACTGACATAAGGTGTTATTGATAAGGCCCTACATAGTTGGAAATAATATGTCCCTTTCCTGCAGTCTTCTTCAGGGACTTGCAGTGGTAGCAAGGAATAGGATAGGATTTGGGTTTTAGGATCTTGTCTGTCTTCTTTTTGTAGACATGACTAAACAGTGGGTCTTCAAACTGCCACCAAGTAGGCATTAACCTTTGGGCCACTTAATGTTATGCTAGCACTCCTAAAAAATGGCACGTACCCCTACTAGCCTAGAGCTCCATGTGGGTTGATCTCATTGCAGCTCACAGTGGAAAAAGCAAACAAATCATGATGTAGCAACAAAGACTAATTAAGTATTTTTAATATTTATATTCTTCTCTCAAAGAACACCAAAGGAAATCTAATTCATAATCCATAGCTCTGCAAGAATTTTCCTGGGGGGTATGGAGGAGAAGAGGAAGAGGGGTTATGACTACCTATACATTATCTTTTATATCTATTATATTTCATAGTAAGTTAGTCTATAATCACATAGAAAGTCCTTGTCTTAAGTCCTCATTCCCTCTGACACCATTGTCAGAGCCTCCGATTCCAATACTGCCCACACTAAGTCACCACCCTGACTGCAATACTGACCAGGTCCCTATAGCTAGGAAACAAAGTCCAAACTCGTCAAAACGGCGCTAAAGGCCTTTCCCCTTCTGGCTTCAATCTATACATCACGGCTCATTCACACCACTGGCCCAACACGCTCAGCTTCCACCATATTGACTGTTGCTGAACTCCCCAAATAGCAGAAATTTTAGCCTCTGTGTCTTTGCATGAGCATCTTCTCTTTTTCCAACCCATTGACACCTCCATCAGAAATGTCACCTGCTCTGTGAAGCCTGTATCCCTGGCAATCTGTCATTCTCTCCTTTTTGGCCACATCACACTTCGCACAGGCCACTCTATTCAGTGGGTTTCCCATAGTATTACAAGCAAGTCTGAGGTCCTGATGAGACTGCACGTTCCTCCAACCTGACTCCCAGCCCAGCGCAGGGGCTGTTGTTGAATGAAGGAAAAGATGAAAGCATGAATAAACAGATAAAAAGTAGAGTCTGAAATTAATGCTCACCGAAGAAGAGGTTTTTCTTTTAATTAGTCAACCAAAAATGGCTTCTCAGGGGTCTATACTGGATACAAGAAATGGCATAAATTCTGAAAAAGAATTTTTGAGAAAAAGAAAACAAAGTACTATGCATTTCTCCAACCTATTAATAGAACTGAAACGTTTTTTAAAAAAAAATATACTTGCAAATGTTTCCATGGATCTAGATTGTTTTTCCATATTTACAAGTTTTAGTTATTTACCTTATAAAAGACAATAGCCCTATAGAAAATTATTACTTGTTGCTTCAATAAGGTACAGCCATTACAGCAGGCTTTTAAAATGTTGTTGGCTTAAAGGACAAGAATGTGATTTGGATCCTGTAAGCACTTAGAGCCCTGAAAAAGCCTAAACAAATATTTTTAATCAGCATTAGTGCTTTAAGAAATTTTTAATCTGCCACTTAAGAGACACTAATGTACAAGTTGGCAAAAAAGAAAAAAAACCTGTCACCTTTACCATACATTATCTAAATGTGCTAAAGCAAATGCATTTCAGATACCTTGCCCTGCTGTGCATGAACACATAATTGGATAGGAAGTCAGCAGCAACGAATTTTATATCCTAATTGGTGTCATTGGCTATTTCTAGGACAGCCAAGTAGTGTCAGGAATAAAGAAATATAAATTGTCTGTAATAACAAAGAGGAACGACATGTAAAAATTAACTGTCATGCCTCCTGGTGCAAAGCAAAAATTGGATCTTAGACTATCCAAATAATATTTTTCAATGATATAAAATATGATTTTAGTTCAATAGCTTTCTGTAGTCAAAATGTAGACGCAGAGGCATGACTTACTCATGGCACCCAATTATCTCATCCAATACTGCAGCTGTCAAAAGCCATGGGACACTTGATCCATAGACAGTAAAGAGTCAAGTCCTAACCACAGTCACTCAAGAGCACATGACAGGGCATCCAAAAGAATGTCCACTGGTGCTGTCCTGAGTGTCTTGGTGTTCTTACCATGCTATAACCTGAGTGTCCAGACGTGAGATCCAAGAATGAAGTCATCCTGGACTCTTTCCTGTGTCAAATATGTAGCCCTCTATTTCAAGACTTTTATAGTCCCTAAAGCAGGGAACAAATTCTACATGAACATGCTGTCTTTATGTTAAAACAAAATGTCATCGATTGTGTGTTTATGTGCATGATGTAGTGTGTATGTAGTGTGTGTGTGTGTGTGTGTGTGTGTGTGTGTGTGTGTGTGATAGAGAGAGAGAGAGAGAGAATGACTGACAGACTAAGGCAGGCAGATGACCAAAGAGACAGAGAGAAAGGGTGGCAAAGTTACCTGCTTGGAAAGAAGTTGAGGGCTACAAATATCACGAAGCTTAAGTTGATTTTTGAAAAGGAGACACTAAAGAAAGAGCAAACTAAATGAGAAGAAAACAAGGGAAGGCACACACCTGAAGAAAGATAGGAGCAACTACAAGCAAATGCAAGAGTGGCTTCATAGAAAAGAAAATATGGTGGCACCAAGCAGGGCCACCCCTGGGGTGTGCGTCCTGGGCAAATATATTTTGCAGGGTCCCTGTCTATATTCATGGATCTATGAGAAGCATAATGATTTAGAATAATGGGCAAAGAAGAGGTATTTTGTATTCATTATTGTTCGATCACTGTAAATGAAGATTATTGACAGTGTCTAGGTACCATCTCTTCCTGTGCAGGTGCCAGAAGCATCTCTTCTCTTCGTGTTCTTTATTGTTACGTTAATTTCACCTTTCTCACAGGGAGAAAAAGGTAGCAACACTGTTAGTACTCATGCCACCACAGCTCTTCAGAATTCATTTGTATTGAAACAACGTAGATTTTCTTGCGTTTCCCTGATGTCATTTATTTAATGCTGATCATATCATCACGCATGATGCTGCATCATCTGACCTGCCACCCAGCTTCTAGTGACTCTCCCAAGGGTTGTCGCTGTGCTTTGTAGGTGATGCCCACAAAGTCAAATCTTGCCCAGAGTGTGCAGGAAAATGTGAATGTTAATTCATTTTATGATCGTATAAAATTTATCGTTTGAGATTTTATAGCATAAACATAGAACAGCACATTTTCCAACCATATCTTCTCTTGAACTCTCTACGGTAATTTCTGCCTTCCTCAAAGGTGATTTCTTTCAATGTTGGCAGCACCTCTGCCTTCCACACACTACCACCAGTGCGATAGTGGGGAAGGGCTATGAGTAGGAAAAGAAGAGTGGTCTTATTTGTGCGAAGAATGTCCACCTCTCACCAACACAGCTTAAGCTTGGAGAGTTCGATTTCAACACATTGACTGGAGGTGAGAGAGTGTCAAGCAGAAGTGCCTGCTGGCGTTGCAGCAGCAGTGTCAAAAGCTCTCTAAGGACAGGAAATGGCATGGCCACCGCTGGAGGAATGCTTGGGGAAGGGGTTTGGCCATCCTGGTGCCGGCGATGGGAGGTACACAAGGGAAAGGGTGTGTGGTGCCACCTTCACTGCCCTGGGGTACTGTAGACCAGAAGCTGCTCTTCATTGGAACATGGGGATGTGAGAGCTGAGGCATGGTCCCCACATGTGGCTTAAGCCCAAGGGCTAGCAGTGGTCCATGGGTGCCCCAGAGCCCTGAACTCACAGGTTCTACATGAGAGAATCATCAAAAGTGTGTCTGCACTTGTATAGTAGCTTGATATCACACAGTCTCAACAAAGAAAGACCAGGCTATCCTGGGGAGCAGTCGCTAGTCAGGGCACCCTCCTGGGATCAGAGCCAGGCCAGGGGCCTCAGAATGAACCAATCATGAGTTTTAGAGCTCCTTGGGGCATCTGGTCAACCTCACATGAGTGATGGGGAGTAGAGATCAAAGAGCACTCCAAAAAGGAGAAATGGGGACCAGGATACACAGCATCCTGGTTCCAGCTCAGGGATCCCTGCCAAGATGGGTAGCTGTTCCCAGGGGAGCTTTGAAAATGTTGAGGAAGGCACTCCAAAGCATGGGAGGCCCTGAGATTCAGGGTCTGGGACAGACAAGCCAGGGTCCAAGGGCTGTGCTGAGATCAAGGGTGACCAGCCACATCTGTTACCAGCTGGAAGAGTTACGGAGGAAACTGAGACACAGGGCAATTAAGCAAATGTCCAACACGCAGCTACTAAGTGGTGGAGTCTGATTTGATATCGAACTGTGTGATATTGAGGTACTATACAAGTGCAGACACACTTTTGATGACTCTCTCATTTAGAACCTGTGAGTTCATGGCTCTGGGGCACCCATGGCCCACTGCTAGCCCCTAGGCTTGAGCGACATGTAGGGACCATGCCTCAGCTCTCACACCCCCAAGTTCCAAGTTCCACACAGTCTGACTCTAGGACCTGTGCTCCCTGCTCCCCTGACAATTACCCGTGTGTGATCTTGGGGTAGAGCAAGGATACTGTACCTACATCACAGGATGATTTTGCAGGGATCTGCTAACTTTTTCTATAAAGGGTCAGAGGATAAATTCTTTGGGCTCTGTAGCCCACACAGTCCTTGCCATAGCTGTTAAATTCTGTAGCATGAAAATAGCCATCGACAATGCAAAATTGAACGAGGGTTGCTGTGTTCCAATAAAACTCTGCACAAAAACAGACTGTGGGCTGAGTTTGGCCCACAGGCCTTAGACTGCCAACTTCTTGCCTTGAGAATTAATTCAGATAATGCCAATAAAGGTTTTATATAGTCATCTACACTTAGTAAACATTTAATAAATATTAGCTGTTCTTATTACACCAACAAAATGACTATACTTTAAATTTGTTGGTTTAAGGTTCTGGTGTGCCTGCCATTTTTTTAGTCTCATTATTTTACGGTTACACTGTACATACTTGAAAGAAAATAATGGGTGAATAAATGTTTCATTACTTGAATTCTTACTCATTATAGTTATTTTTCAAAACCTCTTTGTGGAGTTATTTTCCACTGGAAACTCTCGCTGTCTTTGAAATGTGTGAGTCAAAGGAACTAATGTCTCTTAGTATAACTTTATTATATATATTTGAAATAAAATGTTTCCATTCCGTCTTATTTCTATTTCAGTAATATAAAATAACAGGACATTTTAGATGCTAAAAGTCAGTTTTTTCAAACCTACATCACATTTATGTAATGCATAAATAATCAGCTTTCTTGTCAGTTGTTTGTGGTTCCCACAGCCATTTATACTATGGTTTATCTGGAATCTACACTTTGCTTTTGTGAACAGCATTTCTTGTCTTTGGGCGATGCTCCCTGCCTCCATGTTATTCCTGTGGTTTGCAACAGCTACCCTCAGTGTGCACTGGTCTCGGGCCTGAGCACTGCACCCAGACAGTGAGCTGCAATGGCAGGCGGCTCCTGCTGATTGTGTTTCCGGCTGTCGGGAGGACGTTTGTCAGACAGAATGGAACCAACAAGTATAGAAAGGGACGGAGGGCCAAAGGCTCATGATGTTCAAATCCTCATCCCAATTATCCCTGAGGTCCAGCCACACCCCTGTCCTCCCATAGTTCGGGTATGAGAGACAAAGAATTCCCCTTTTGCCTAAGCAAGTTTCAGTTGATCTTGGGCTATGACATCACCCTTAGCCAATATGAATCACCCCTACTTGGCTTTTCCCAAGGGAAACCTCCTCTGCCACTCAGCAGATGTGTGCCTTTGGCACCACAGAAAGTAACTTCTAGAGAATAATGCTCCCTGGAGGGCAGAACTCAGCTCAGTATTTTACATTTCTTTCATCCAGAAGATCAGACGGAAACAACTGGGTCAAGTAGAGAATGACTTTAAATGACCAGGCATGGTTTTTGCATTTATCCTTGATAACTTATACAATTGGAAACACAGTACCCAATTAGAGAAAACAGATAAAAAGCTGATATCACTGGGCTAAGAGATATCAGGAATCATCTTGTAGCAAATGGCCTGTACTCGGGGGTTTGTAGTGAAACAAAATTTTAGGAAAACCTAGTAAAAAAAATAAGTAGTGAAATTCTGATATTTTTTAAATTTTTATAATTCTTTCCTAGTTTCTAGGAACTCATCAAATGGCCATTTGGTGAGCAGATAACAGATATGGCTACCCATTTGGCACAATGGTCCAGTTCTCCCTGCATCCCCCAGGGCAGATCACTGATTTTTACAGATTAACCTATTTGCTGTCCATAAGGATGAGAAGAATCGACTACGCAAATATATTTCCATCTGCTGTTCAGGCAGCAGGTGCGAAGGAAAGAGCAAGCCCTCTTGGAGTCAGAGATCTGGGTTCAAGACTCTTTATTTAAGTGGGCTATTTAAATTTCCTGAGCCTCAGTTTCCTCTTTTATAAATTGAGATGGTGAGATTGGTTGCTTCACAGGAATGAATAGGATAATATATGTAAAAGGAAAGACATAGAATATCCTTAACCACATGATATTTAAAAATCTTCTATAGTGAGTAACCACTTTAATTTTCTAACCTCCCAAGGGCACCAATCATTCACATATTAGGGTGAATTAATCAATCTATTTACTATTTCTGGGATTAGCACTGAGGAAATGGACGTTCCGAAGAGGTGGAAGGTAGGGATTATTTGGGAGGTGGAGTACTGCAAAAGGAAGGAAGACTTTGACAGCATTCCAAAGGAAGTTAAGTCGAACGTTTAGAGAGTAGAACGAAGGGCTCTGTCAGTGACAAGGATGAAAGGGTTGTGGAGGAAAGGACCCCAAAAGAATACAGGAGAAAAATAAGTTGGAGGTCATCAAAGAAAAGCTTCATGATTTTCTAAGAATCAGCACTGGGGACTGAGCTCCTGGCTCTCCACCAAGCCCATTATGTTCCAGTCTTTTCCCTTGTGACCCAAAGGAAGGCAAGTATCCCTGTCATACCTTTTAATGACCGGTGCCTCTGTGGCAGGAGAAGGTGAGGAGAGATTAGAGGGTTTCATCTGGCCAAGGCCCATCCCTCCACAACCACACCTGAGCTAGGAAATCAGCAGGCCGTGCTCAGGGCTGGCGGTAGTCTGCCAAGCTGCAGAGCAGATGCTGCCAAGCCAGCTTTTCACCGTGTACCTCAAAAGCCAGGAAGTGCTTTTGAAAGGCAAAGAAACAGAGAGCAGACACCTAACTTCATAAAAACTAACAAGTGTCTAATCCTCACAGCAGCTTGCTTGTACAGCTGTCGCGGGGGTATGCGACATCTCCTTCACCCACACGCCTGCCAACCGTAACACTCGAGCAGAACCGTTTCATAAAGGGATGGAGTGAGCCAAACGCCACCAGGGACTCTACAAAAATGATTTGATAATGCCCTTCCTCTCAAGAGTACTTGGTCCAACTACATTTATCTTCCTGATGTTCTTCTGTCAGAGACTGTGAATTTCAGATGGCAAAACTCTATTTTCCAGAATCTTCCACATTGTAACTGCCTATTAATTACCTCTGCTTTGTCAGCTGGCCTCACACACAGGGCTTAAATGTTTAGTCTGCAGTTTGTGTAATCATTCTCCTGCTTCATAATTAATCTCCAGAATTACTCAGCTCTGAAGGCACTGCCACAAAGTCTGTGCTTTTTATTTTCTTGCAGTGGTGTATTATCAGGTCTGCATGTATAATGCCTTGCTCAAGGCGTGGGATACTGCACCTTAGGTGTTGAAATCAATCTTTGTATAGCACCTTTTTTTTTAGAGACAGAGTCTTACTCTTCTGCCCAGACTAGAGTACAGTGGCGTCATCATAGCTCACTACAACCTCAAACTCCTGGGCTCAAGTGATCTTCCTGCCTCAGCCTCCCAAGTATCTGGGACTACAGGCATGTGCCAGCACACCCGGCTAATTTTTCTATTTTTGATAGAGACGAGGTCTTGCTGTAGTGCTCAGGTAGTTCTGGAATTCCCAGACTCAAGCAATCCTCCTGTCTCGGCCTCCCAAAGGGCTGGGATTACAGGCGTGAGTCACCGTGCCTGCCCAAGCACTGGTTTTTTGAACAAGTTCCCCAAGTTACACCTACATCTCAGGGGCTTGGGTCAGGAACCAGGTAAGTGAGTTCCGGGGGCAGTGGAGGGTAATAGAAGCCCTCATGGTTTGCACTATGCACTTGGAAGAAGGAGTTTCCATGTATCCTAAGGCAAGAGGGTGTCCCCACTCCATTTTTCAAACTGGCCCTGACCAAGTTGGAGTAGGAATGAACTTTGAGGAGTGCTCACCATGGTCTAGCACACCCATCCGCCATGGCTTATCTTCCAATGGACTTGGCCCAGTGGAGCCAACAAGAATGGGCCTTCTCAGTGGGAATAGATTACTGGCTGCAAGGGAAAGGCAGAAAGAAAAGGAGGGCCAAGATGGCCCAGAGGAAAAGCGGATTCAGAGATGGTTACCATATCTGAGTGGGTCTGTCATGGCACATGAAGAAGCTCCTATCCCACCAGTCAAAGCCCTCTAGAGTCCAACACACTAGCTATTTCTAGCACTCCCTCCAATTATTCACCATCCCGAAACTT
Source organism: Avahi laniger (assembly GCA_963575035.1). Taxonomy (NCBI): domain Eukaryota; kingdom Metazoa; phylum Chordata; class Mammalia; order Primates; family Indriidae; genus Avahi; species Avahi laniger. The sequence continues at coordinate 152,048 of CAUYSK010128939.1, forward strand.
CATTTCAGCCAAGTTGGCTTACTCATCTCACTCTTGCGCACATGGATCTGTCACCACCTCTATCATTCTACTTGTGCCTTCTGCCCACCGAGAATGCCTCTTCAATACTCAGCTCTAACCTACCTCCTCCAGGAAGACTTCATTTTCCTGTCAGCTCCAAGTAATCTCTTGCCTCTCTGAAACAACTCCATGCATGCCATTTATAAATTAACCATGCTCTGTTCTCTTCCTTCCTTCTATTGTCATCCTGAGGCATTATTCATACTTTTATGATTACTTAACTTTGCATTGTTGATGTATTTTCTTTACAATTATAAGGATCTTGTCTTACTATCTTCACATCTCTCACAGCATCAACAATACTCAATAAGTGTTTTCATCTGATTTAGTTCATTTACAAGTTCTTTGCCTTCCTAGCAGAAGCCAGAGTAGGAAGCAGTGGACCTGTGATTCAGCCCCTTTAGCAATGACATTTAGATGTTTAGTTCATTTATTAATTGATACTATAATTTTAGGAGTTGCATTTATTTTCTTACTCCTGCACTGTACAGTTACAATGCCTACTACCAGAATGTGTATAGTAAACTTTTTTTTTTTTGCTAGACTGAGAGCCAGCTTGCTTGCTACTCTGTAAAAAGGGGAATTAGTCATGGTTACTGAAAAAAGGAGAACATATTCAAAGTAAATATCAGTGCATGAGATTGCTTTTCACTGAAAATCTGAACACCCACAGGAGACTGAATTTGTAAATATTTATTGTAACTTATGTTTTAAAATATTGGCTTCTTAAGCTACATTGCTGCCAAAATATTTCTTTCCCGCATGCTTACCCAGAGTTTTGGTCTGTGACTAACAACGTACTCTCTGCCTTAAGTGTACCTATGCCTTTAAGTGTATCTATGTAGTGAAAGAGAGGGAAGCCTGAAGGGAGGGAGGGAGAAAGGTGGGGGAGATAGAAAGAGAGACAAAAGTAAGAAACATGAAAAAAATAAAAATGGCAACATAGCCAATGACAAAAGTACTATTTTCAATGGTGTCTGAAGTCTACTATCTGAGTTAAGTGAAACCTCAACCTAACAAGTACAGAAGCTTTATAAAGAGCTGGGGCAGAGATGACTCATCTCCAAAGCCGACAATTTCACGGCTTACACAGGCTTCATTCTGCTCAAGTATGGGGAACATCCACCTTCTGGCACCACAGTCTGAAGCTACATAGCAGCCTTGTACATGCATTCTCAGGACCTTGCAGGAAAAATAAAGGTAGAACTGGAATTCTCACCAAGGTCACACCACCTAGAGTGGGGCCAGCTGCCCACTGTTCCCCCACCATCCTCCACACTCGTCTTCTGGCTCCTGAGCCTACATGAACAATCTCTATTTTCATGTCAAATCAACCTGGGTCCAGAACTTGGCACTATTTTGAGTTCCACAAAAAAATCCACTGACGCAAAATCATGAGAAACAATATCCCCTTTACTGAAGATGCTATGGAAGAGTCGAGGAGAGCGAGGCAGGTTCCATTGCACATCTCAGAGCAACAATTTACACCGTCACGTACTGCAGTCCTCCCTGCAGGCCCTATCTTGGCCTCATAACCACTGTGAATTATTCTCTCAGCAGAGCCCAGCCTCTACCCATCACCTGGTTCCAAAGCTACTTCTACATTTTTCAGCTACTAATTTTCTGTCTTAGTTTGTTGTCTGTTGCTATACCAAATACCACAAACTGAGTAATTTATAAAGAAAAGAAATGTATTTCTGACAGTTCTGGAGGCTGGAAAGTCCAAGCGTGAGTGGCCACATCTGATGAGGGCCTTCTTTCTGGCTCATTACTTGGCAGAGGGCATCACATGGCGAGAGGACAAGAGCCCAGCCTGAATCCTCACAAGTGCGGTGAGATATGAAAAAAGACTGGCCACGTAATTTGTAGGGCTCAGTATAAAGAGGAAATGTAGGGTGGAGTCCCTTGTTCAAAAATTATTAACAGTTTCAAGACAGTGACCACAGAACATTAAGCCAAAGTGGGGGCTGTCATGAGCACGGGGCCCTGTGGGTCTACACAGGTCACCTGTTCGTGAAGCTAGCCCTGACCTGAAAAGTCACAGGAATTGCAGCCATTTGCATGAAATCTGTGCCACTTGGGACCAAATGATGTGCAGCACAATTAATTATGAAATGCACAATTATATAAATGAAAATATGCAATCATTATATAAACACTACTTTGTAATAACACAATGCAAGGTATTGTTTTTATCAGCTATAGGGTTTACTTTGTTGAATGGCATCTTGATTACAGAACCAAACTCTGTTCATATGCAAATAGTCTTCAGAGGGACCTGGTGGCAATGCATCTACTCACAGCTTTTAATTTGAAGAGGTTATGGATAATGTGACTTAAAAAGGCATCTCCTTAAACAATACCAACGATGACCAGCAATAGTAGATTTAGGAGCTGAAAATAAATCTTCCATTTAGTTCAGGACAAACTAGCTAATTGAAATTATACTGTGGGTCATATTAAAAGAGGTAGTTCCTAGACTTTTGGATTTTATAGACCAGTGAAATGTCCAAGAAATTTAGGACACAGACGTGAAGTTGACACATTTTAATTGTGCCATGTAAGCACATCCAAAACCATCAATTCATTTAAAAAGGAAATTTATGACAAAAATTAGCATGAACATTATTTTAAAAGAAAGACAGTTCTTTAAATTAAATGAATTTAGCATTTTGAACAAGTCACACTGTCCTAGTTTTTCCTCACTTAGCCAGAGACAGGTGAGAGCTTTTCCTCCATCAGAATGATCAGCACCCTGACACCTATAAACTGTGAGTCTAAGCACCACAGAATGTCTATAAAGAGAACTGAAGTATTTTGCTTTAACTTGGGTAATTCCTTATGATCCATAACCAAGGTTTGTTTTGGAGAAATAATTCATTTTGATATTGTTATCCAGATATCAGCTTCCCCCTTCCTCTGCTCCCCAGCTCCAATCCTCAGAGATTTGGTTAAATCTGGCCCAAACCCCCAAATCTATGTCTTCAGACCTTTGGAAGTGCTTTTCATGTTTTCGAAGTATCTGTGCCTTGGTTCTCTCTTTGTCTTCAAGCTTTCATATTCACATGGAATGTCTCTTGTTCAAGTCCATTCATTGTTTCCATTTTTTAAAAATATTGACTTAGTCAACTTCTTTGAGATTTGTTGAGCATATGATCTTCAGCCATCTTCCTCAATTCACTTCCATTCTCCCTTTCCTCATCCTTTGTCTTCCTAGAACAACAGATAAATCCTTTTCCTCTTATAGAACAGTTCTGCCCCCAAGCAGATGCCTTGAGTACTTAGCATCTACAATAGCTGGGCTTCCAAAGTAGTATTCCATCTCTGAAGGAATTCTGGTATATTTAATGTTTTCCCCATTCATTACTTGTCATTAAGCAATTCCGCATACTCATTGAAACTTTCCCTGGTTACTTTCAATGACTTCCTGCTCCTCTGAGTTTATGCATTGCTAAGGATCTGTACCACATCATGTGATCTTTGTCCTGTATACTTTACTAGTGTCTCATGTCCACTTGTCTTGCTCCTCAATTAGGTTTTAATGTGTTTGAGAGTAAGGACAGGAATCCTTACACTTCTAATTATTCATTCAGCAAGCAAGCCTTTGGATGTCCATGATGTATCAGGTACACTTAATATAGGTGGCAACATCTACCCTTGAAGAGCTCATGGCTTAGGGAGGAATAGAAGCAAATATATAATCAGATGAATTACAATACACTGTGGAAAGTGTTATAATATAGATGTGATAAACTGTGTAAGAACCCAGAAGAGGAAATATTAACATTACACAGGAAAGTTGGAAAAGGCTTCTGAAGGGTGCATGTAAGATCACAGGAGAAGGGCATTCCAGGCAGACAGATAGATATGCACAGACACAGAGATAGGAAAGGGCAAGTCATGTTAGGAAAAATCAGAGTTCAGTGTGACTAGGGCTTGGAGCTTTTGGAGCAGATGGAAAAGAAGTAGAAATGTTGTCAGGCAGTCTATAAAAAAGCCTTCTGAATTTCTCAAAGCTCTTGGTCTATTACTGGATTTATGGTTTGTGTCTAATAAATGATAATAGTATATCTTGGTAGAGCACTTCACCATCTTCAAAAAACTTTTTCATTAATAATCTTTGGTCTTACAACAACTCTATAGAAAAATAATATCCCCTCCAAATTTACAGGTGATAAAATCTAGGCTCAGAGAATTTTAGTGATGTGCTTCAAGTCATCCAGTTAGGTAATGTCAGGTGAGACTAGCTCTTCTATTAATAAATCCAAAACTCTTTCCACCATCCAGATCATGGGTGAGCACCCAGATCCATGGCTATCATCATTACAAAGACCTCTAGAGTGAGATACAGTACAACTTAATAGAAAGAATGAGCTTAAGAGCTTTAACATCCAAGTTCAAGTCACTTATGACCTGTGCGACCTTAGGAAAGTGACAAAATCTCTGAGCCTCTGTTTTGTCTCACTGTCGACATTATATGGCAAGCCTTCTTCACAGAATCATGGATGAAATCAAGGCATAGAACCCCTCTGTACATTGTAAGTTGCAATATGAACATAACAAAACTATTTTTGAGTGAGTATTCAACAGACAGAGGAAAATTTAATTGCACATTACCTTTCAAAAAATAAATATAGACTTATTTTAAGTTATACCAAATATTTTTATTTTGGCCCAAATAGTCTGATGTGCCCGTAAAGCTACTCATTCTTCCTTATTTTTCCTGGACTGTGCTTTATGGACTCAGCTTTATTCCTACAATGAATTATAAACTCACTTACATATGAATCATTTGCTGTCCTCATTTCACACCACAAGGTCTATTTTTGGGGGACAGAGAAGGAGAATTGACAGTGATTACAAGCTTCTGTAAGAATTTGTTATTTGCTCAGATAAAATGGCTCCTTTTTCCATGGGCTTCCCTTTGAAAGAAATTGGTTAAGAAGTGCCCTTTTGCAGGATCTTTGTATCACTTAACTACTGCCACTAGGGTGGAGGAAGAAGACACAGGGAAATGCCATGCAAATGTCAGTGGATCTGTCAACACCCACCCCAGCACTTTTGCAGGCCCATTAGTCAGCTTTCCCTCCAACTGTCGCCATTCAGAGAAACCACGCAATCGACTTAAAAATTACCTCAAAGACCCAAACAGTGGTAGAATAATGAGACAGAAACAGCAGTGAAAACAGGGACCCTTTTGATGCATCCCAAATCTCATGGTCTAATTTTTATATACTCCTGCAACCCCCTCCCCAAATAACTAAGCTTCTCAATCAGTGAGTGCCATCTAACATGGAAAAAAAAAAAAATCACAGCTCTCACAGCCAATATTTTCCACTGAGCCAGCCACCCCTCTTTTTTTCTTTCTTGCCTGAAGTTAATAGTGAAAGCCCTGTTTGTTTCACAATGCATTAATTCTTGCTGCTTGCAAGAAATTATTTTTGGAGGTATCATATTTTAATGTAAGTTTCCATGAATCTTTCCACATGATTCCCTTGCTTTTAAGCACTGCCCTTCCAGCCAGGCTCACCCAACAATGCCCACGCTTCATACGCCCTCAGCCCTAGGACAGGCCAAACACTGTGTTCACCACCTAGACCACAGCCCTGGGTGCTGCCAGGGAAGGAGAGAACATTTGCAACTGAGCTTGAGTGTCATGGTGGTTTTCAGCTGGCAAAAGCATCTGAACATAGTCATAGCACTTTTCATGCTCATGAAGGGATTTTCCAAAAATCTCAGCTATGTTTTGAAATCTGCATTATTATGGGGTATAGCTCCTTTCTCTCCATTCTTTCTCTAGCTCTCTGCCTCCCAAATGGTTCGGAGCAGAACTTTTTGAAAACACAGCCAGAGGAAAGACTGGTTCCTTTTGCCAAAGATTAAAACAAGAGACTGATTAAAAGAAAAGTCACATTATATTCTTTCATATTTTCATTAGCCTAATTATCCTCATTTTTGTTTACTGACTGTGTCCTCCATTCAAAATGCCAGAATTAGAAATGTTGGCTGCAAATGGAAGAAAGTCAGTCTCGAGGCAGGAAGGCCCTCAAACACACTATCCACTCAGCATGGAAGCCACTGGCTGGTACCTTTCTTCTTCCCTTCCAAATTCCAAGGGCTATTGTTGTGTTAAAAAGAAATTATTTTCCTTTTTTTCCCTTCAGTTTTCTATGTACCACACTTTTATCTCTTGGATTGGGAACTTGGAAACAGAATGATCAGCATTTGAGTTTTCTCTTGTCATTTAATCAAGTGAGTTACAGTCTCTAAGCCACAGTTTCCTCTCCTATAACGTAAGAATAATCCCAAGCTGATAGTTTGGGTTACTACAGTGATTAGAATGTTATATAAAGCCTGTAACACATTGACTAGTGCATGATCAGTGCTCAAAAAATGAAAGATATCATTACTATTACTATTATTACTGGTGTGGTAGACTGCTACATTGTGGCTTCCCCCACAAATGCACTTCCCAGTATTCACTCTGTTAAAGTCTCCTCCCACATTGACTCTGGGCTTGATCATGTGACTTGACTTGGCCAATGAGACTTGAGCAAGTGAGCTACAAGCAGAGGCCGACAAGCACTTGCAAAACGAGGTTTGTTTTCTTAGAAAGCCCCCTCTTGGATCCCAGCAGCCAAGAAAGTCTAGGCTATTCTGCTGGAGAAAGACCATCTGGCCATGACCTGGAGGATGAGATACCACACGCAGAGAGAGAGAGGCTGTGAGGAGGACACCTGAGGTCCCATTAAATTCAGTCAATACCACAGAGAGCACAAGAACTGCCACAGACTCGTGAACTACTAAACTAAACTGATAGATACCTGAAACACCTAGGAAGGAAAAACCACCCCACAAATATAGAAGATAAGTTCTACTCAATTGATGAAGACAGCCTGGCAGTACTAATGAAGAGCATGGACTTTGGAGTCACAACAGCCATGGCTTGAATCAATTACGAGCTACGTGACTGTAGGCAATTCATTCTCCTCTCTAAGCTTCAGTTTTACCATCTGCCTGAAAATAATAGTAGCTACTTCATAGGATTATTGAGAGGATTAAACAAGATAATCCACTTAGTTCAATGCTGGGTATATAGCTAGCATTTAAAAAGTATAAGCGATATTATCATTGTTTTCATAAAGCAGAAGTAGAAACACAGCAATGGTGTTCAAAATATTGGAATATTTTGTTAATAATGAGTTGGCAGAGAACACTGACCAACTTTGTGACCCTAAGGACACAATGAGCAGGTAAAAAAGCCAGTCATTGATACCCAGGTCATGTCTGCTCTGGCAACTAAGTTAAATGACTAGGGTTGTTGGCACTCTCTTTTCCTTGACTTTAAAGGAAATACTGACTTTGAGTTTTCACAGGTGCTTTAGATTTCCTCACTGGGGCCTTTATGCAACCAGCTGTCCTTGTTTTTCTTTTACCTGGTGAAGAAGTCATGCTAACCCCAGCAGACCTGATTTAGCTCCAGGAACCCAACCCAAGAGAGAAAGAATATGCATTGCCTTTCTCCCAGTCATGAGAAGAGTTCATCAGAGCAAACACATCAAGACCAGGTTTGGGGAGATTTAACTCGCTATGTACCGTTTGGGCAGTAGGCACAGTTTCAGTCCTAACCAAAGGCCAGGATTTTACTAAAATCCAAGCATTCCTGGAACCACATAGTCAAAAGAAAGGGGAATTGAGAGACTGTGTTAAGAGAGAGGCCACCAACAAATGCAGGCAGTGCATATTAGAAAGCACCTAGAAGATACTATTTTAAAAGAAATCAGGCTTGAGCAAGGGTAATCATAAACCTTGAACATCTGTTCCACAACTCATAATCCTGCACATCTTTAGAGGAAAGTATTATCTTTGCTGGCAGTACGTGCCTGCTGATAAGGAATCACTGGATATTTTTCAAGTGAGTATACTATTCTCTGAATGATTTGGAAACTTGTTGAAGGGAATTGATAAAATGGGTTTTCCCAGAATCCTAGGACTAGACGGATTATTGAGCTGATATCCACAGCCCTTATTGTTTTGCTTGGAATGCTTAAATACTTTAAAATGTTAATAGTGGCCAGTTCTTCCCTCTGTGTAATTCTCTCTTATCTTAAGACAATGGGCAGTTTGCTGGACCCCGTGGACTCTTGGCAGGCAGAGCCTGTGTTTCTCTAAGGCAGCACCTCCCTCCTCTCAGCCACTCGGTGGCATCTGTCCTGCCCTGGCTCCTTCCTCCCAGCAGACCCCTTCTTATGTCTGCATATCAGCTCACACGAACTTCCTGAAGGCCCAGTCAATTTCCCCGGGTGTGTAGATTGCCAAGGGAAGCTCTGCCCAATTCACAGAGTCACCCCAGATGCTGTCAGTCTAGCAAGTGAAAAGGGGAGACGTGGCTGCGTCAGAACAAAAATTACAGAAAGGCTGGTGCCATGAAGAAGCCAAAAATCCTATGAAAAAGGCAAAGATGTTGTGACTGCAAAGAAGAAGGCAAGGCCTAAAGGAAGTAAGGGGAGCCAACGGCAAGGAACAGGAACAGGAAAGAGAGAGGCTGATAGCACTAGCTGAGAGGGCAAGGCCCATGTTTCTGCCCACTTCCTCCTGTAAGCCTCTGGCAGCATCTCGCCAGACAAAGTCTTTGCCAGCTCCACACCCCATTATTCACATCTGGGCCACCAACCCTCTGCCACTAGTGCTAAGAGGATGTTAATTGAAGTCCCCTCTGATTAAAATGCCAGGCCACCGGTATGTGACTCCAAGATGCAGAACTCATAGTAGGAATGTCAAGTTGGGTCATTTAAGAGGTGATCCCACCCAGGAGTACCTTCTGGAAAAGTTTGGTGACCAAAAAGAGTAGAAGCTGTACTTAGTGGGACCTAACAAGAGACTCTCTTGAGGACCCATGGCCAAGAGGAGATCAGCGCCAGATCACACAAGGGCCACCAAGCAAGAACTTCCCAATCCCTTCTATTCCTCCTCCCCTGCCCCAGCCTTGGGCCATCCAAGGAAACCGGTGAGTTAAAGGGGAATAGTAAAAGTGCTCCATGGGAAACGCAGGAGGCAGGCATCCCTCCCCACCCCGTGGCACACAGGTCTCCAGGCAAAAGCTGGCCTGCTCAGAGGATAGCAGAGCTTCTGCTCTAGTTGTGACTATTATGTGGGCCTGGACATTTTTGTTACAAATAAGATGTATTTTTGTGGCTAGATATAACCAGAGAACTTTTTCATTATTATCTGAGAATGACCAAAAAGAGGATTATGTCTATATGAGATCTCATCCAAAGGCAGGAGTCAGGAGAAAGGAGCCAAGATGAGATTTTCTGGAGCAGTCAAGAAAAAAACCATTACTTCATGATCAAACAGATCAAACCCCAATTGTTCAATGTATTGGTTAAGTGTTCATTGGTTCAGGCAATCTCTGGTGAGCATCTCTCAGAATCAAATCTGGCTGGGAGAGAGCAACACAAAGGCAGCTCAAGCTGGAAGATCAGGTTGCTGAAGTTTGATGCCTTCTCTGGTTGCTGGGTACCCTTTCTTTGCCTGCTTCACCTGTGCCCTCCCACCCCCCTGCATGTCTCCAAGAGCTCCTCCCTACTGACTGTGGCCAGCCCTGCTGGCCTCTGCATGGCTAACCACCCACAGGACCTGAGGCCAGATTATTTCAAGCTTTTTAAAATAGGAAAACCCTTCCTTCCTTCAAAAGAAGTTGTTGGAATTTTAGAGAGCCAATACAAAGCATCCCTGTCTTATCAGTTCACATTCAGAACCAATAGAAAGGAGTGGAGATCAAAACATCATTTGTATTACTGGTGAAGCTATGGAGACTATGGCTGGGGTGTGAGGACCATAAGTATGGCAGCATTGTGCCCCAAATTAAGTGTATCCACAGCAGCCCTGGGCAACCCCCAAGTATCTCATGAAGGAATCCACTCTGGTAAAACTACAGCACAAAGGAAACAAGAAGACCAGAATACACAGCCTCTGAGCCAGGCTGATCCCAAAGTTAGAAGGGAGAGGACAAGTCTGTGCCCCTCATCAAATAAATCACTCCTCCTCCTCTGAGACGAGAGAGTGAGAGGGCGGAAGTGTTAAAACCGCCTAGTTCCTCCCACAGGGAAACAAGGGGAGTCATGACTGAGTGTGCACTTGTTGCTGCCACATAAGTCTTACTATTAAACAGGTCAGAGCTGTGCTTCTTGGTTGAAGAGGAAGGGGAAACTGATGGCCCATGCACCCCATGCCTCTCACGCCATGGTGCATCCTGAGCCCACTCAGGAGACTCATTCTGACTAAACATCTTTGGAAAGCACTGTTTCAGGGCTCCTGGTAACAGATCTTCACATGGACTCAGGATGTGCTGCTGCTGTGACTCACTGATACTTTGGTAGATTTCATTTCTGTGGCTTGACACCCAGCTCCTTGAGTTTTAGGGGTTCCCACTGCTGCCTTTGGCCCAGCACCCCATTGCCCCATCGACTCCTATGCACGGCCCAGCCCAGCACACTTGCAGGTATCTCTGTGCCTGGGGCTATGCCTGCCTGTCACCCAGCCCTTCCTTCGAAACCAGGAAGGGAAGGGCTGAGGCCAGCCAGCTCCCTCTGCCTCGGCCTCATTCAGGAGCAAGGGTCACCTGCTGAGCTCAGACCTTCCTTGGGTCCTAACCTAACTGTGGGCCTCCTTTGGGATCTAAAACCAGCCAGTTGTGCCTTGCTTGGAACTGACTCCATTTATAGCCATTCATCTACTTGCTTGATCAAAAGAACAATTCCTGGGAGAGGTCAAAAATGAATGACAAAGTTTACTGACTGTGGAGGAAGAATTGAGGACAGAGCTATGTGGATTCACATTATTGGATATTTACTTCCAGGTCCCTTTAATCTGATAATTTTCCACTTTCGTGTAGAGGGCAAGAGAAGAATCATGAATTCCTTGGATAAACTAATGAAAGTCCGAGACACTTTATCTCCAAAATGCACACACTCACATGAGGTATGTGTATGTGGCTATAAATGTGTATATATGTGTGTTAATATATGTATACACATATATATGTTGCTTTATATATAAAGCATGTATTGTACATATTTATATATAACATATAAAGTATTATATACATATATATGTGTGTATATATATATAAAATATAGACTCCCTTGAAACCCATATATATATATATATATATATGTATATGTATCCCAGAATAAAAACCCCTGCTTTAAGTCATACAGAGTTTTAGAAATACATGGGACATTAAATATAGTTTAGTGCAAAACAAGGATTTCAATTGAACTAAAAACATTATTCTTCTTTTAATAAATTGATATCCTATGCTCTTTTAAAAGTTTAAATAAAGATAATAAAGACAACTAAAACCATATTAAAGATGTGGAGAATTAATTGTATCAGCAACAAGATTATTATTGTAATTGAATTCTTATATTTAAGTCTGAAATTTCAGGCAGCCAAGATAAACAGAGAAACATCAGGAAAAGTAACCTATTATTAAGAACATGTTGGCTGGGCATGGTGGCTCATGCCTGTAATCCTAGCACTCTGGGAGCCCGAGCGGAGTGGATCATTTGAGCTCAGGAGTTCGAGACTAGCCTGAGCAAGAGCGAGACCCCATCTCTGGTAAAAAAAAAAAATAGAAAGAAATCAGCTGGACATGGTGGCATGTATCTGTAGTCCCAGCTACTCAGGAGGCTGAGGCAGAAGGATTGCTTGAGCCCAGGAGTTTGAGGTTTCAGTGAACTATGTTGACTCGACTACACTCTAGCTGTGGCAACAGAGCAAGACTGTGGAAAGAAAGCAAGAAAGCAAGAAAGAAAGGAAGGAAGGAAGAAAGGAAGGAAGGAAGGAAGGAAGGAAGGAAGGAAGGAAGGAAGGAAGGAAGGAAGGAAGGAAGGAAGAAAGAGGGAGGGAGGGAGGGAAGAAAGGAAGAAGGAAAGGAAGAGAAAGGAAAGAAAGGGAAAGAAAGGACCATTCTGATAGGGGCAAGTTGGTATCTCATTGTAGTTTTAATTTGAATTTCCC
>CAUYSK010128941.1:0-10628 GCA_963575035.1 Avahi laniger
TACAGACCTCCATGCTACAACCAAATATTCAAATGATTTCCAATGAAAAGTAGATGCCACAATGTCATAAAAAGGTTAGTTAACTTTAAAATTAACAAATAGTTTTAATTTTTTGAAATTATTAAGTACATATTAGCTAGATTTTTAAAAAATAATTAGATTTTTAAGTATCTCTAATTGAAGTTTCTTGAATGCAGCCTTATTTGATTACAGCTAAATTAATGTGGCCTTCCAACATGAAAAGGTTCCCCACCCCTGGACTAGCCCCTAGTGCAAAAATGCTGTACCAAGAAACCACTTACCACATGCAGGATGGTTTACACGTGCAGAAGAAACTAATTCCTGAATTATTAGTTTAATTCTTTATTATAAACTATCCTTACGGAGAGCCTTGGAAGCCCATTTGTGAATATGGAACACCATAAGCCAATTTATCTATAACATGGGGATTGTCTGTATATCTATGTTTACATAAAAATAAAATATAATGTGAAAGATATGCAATAAGCCTTTTGATTTAAGCATTTCCTTGGGGAAATTTAATTTTTCTAATGCATATCTTCTTGAAGTAAATATTCTGATATATTCTCTATGAATTTTAAAGTATTAGATCCAGATTTTTCTCCCCTAACAATTACTTTTATCAGGAAAATGTGTAGGTTTTTAATAACTTTTAAGTTTACATAGACTCTAGGTAAACAAAACTTTAACCACTCATTAAAATATTATTGAGCAATTATTACTCATAATGCTTTGAATTGATATTGGGCAGAGGGCTTAAGAAAAAATGGTAGAATTGAATCTTGTTCAGAGTAAGCTAACAGTTTAGTGACAGCGATTGTACTTTCATCTTTACTTTTACTTTTAATTTTCTTCTTGTGTTACAAGAATAAGAAGACACATTTTATTAGGTAATAGAAGATACAAAATGTATTTACAGAGCCAGATGCGGTGGCTCACACTTGTAATCCTAGCAGTCTGGGAGGCTGAGGTGGAAGGATCACTTGAGGTCAGGAGTTTGAGATCAGCCTGAACAAGAGTGAGATTCCTCTACTAAAAATAGAAAAATTAGTAGGGCATTGTAGCACTCTAGCCTGGGCAACATAGCGAGACTCTGTCTCAAAAAAAAAAATACAAAATGTGTTTACATAGGTATAAATATTAAAGAAGGACAAGTGATTGAGAAATAACCTTTATTTGTAATAATGAGACAATAATTTTATGAAGAAGGTTGTATTTGGGATTGGCCTGAAAGGTGGGTCAAATTTGTGCAGGGTTAGATTGAAGAAAATTTTCAACATAAAACATATTCATAGGAAATTTACAAAGATTAGGAGCTTAGTTTGGAAACTGGAGCTCAATAAAAGTTTTAGTAGAGCTTGAAGTTGTCACATAATTATATAATATAAGAGATGTGATATTTGTTAACAGTTTAGTGAACAGTAGTTTTTTTCTTTATTATTTTTGTTTTTTGATGAAAAACTAGAGTAACCTTTAATGAAAAACCAATTGGGGTTGAGGGGAATGATTAATTCACTTAAGAATAGAAAAGAAATTGATAGTCTTAGTGAAAGGGTTCGCAAGGGACAACAGAGAAAGGGATCACACAAGTTGCCATTAATTTCCTTATTCTTATATTTAATCATTCAGCAAGCATGTCTGGCAGATACCACATTAGGTACCAAGGCACAATAGTGAGCACAGTAAATATAAATTACTTTGATGAAGCATTGGTCCAAAAATATGTTAAACCATATAAAGATACATAGATATTTGATTATATATTTTAAAAACTAAAAAATAGACAGCCCTATAAGAGAATAACAGGGAAGGCAATACTGGAGGCATTATCCTCAAAGGAAAATTGGAGTCAAGGTGATAAAGCAAGTTACAGGTAAAGAATTTTATGAGCTCAAATTTAGAGTAGATCTTCATTATTTAAAGTACTGTTATGAAGGATAATGCTATTGAGACCATAATAATCCAGAGGAAACATGGCACATTATGAGGTCAGGGAGGAAGGGAGAAGAATGATTCATGACTTGCAGGATTATAGATGTGATTTTAAGTGTAATAGGAAGACACTAAAATGTTAACATAAGCTGATCAATTTACAATTTTAAAGAATGATTCAGACTTTTAGATGAAGAATGTATTAGAAAGAGGCAAAAGAGATATTCTTTTAACCAGAAAGAAATGACAATAGAGAACTAAAGTAGTGACAGTGGAATTTTAAAGAGGTTAATAGATTTCAGATATCATTTATAATAGCATTGAGAAGACATTTCAGAGTATTTAATAGGTATATTTATGTCTGTATTATTTTAAAAGTTGAAACTTTATTTTTAAAATGTGCACTGTCTAATGGTAAAAATAAAATTACTAGACAACATAGGTAAATAATATAACATCTATATGACATACTATTCTCACTAGATTCTATAGTGCATAAAAGTATAAATTATATTCTAGACAAATGAAATTCAAAAAGCATTAGCAGATATTATTTTAAAAAATTAACTTCTTTACGATTGAATTCTTAAATCAAATGATAGACTGTGTTTCCATAAAGGGAACCAAATATATCACTCAAGTAGGAATGATACAATGCAAGCTTTGAAAATTTTGATTTTTCACTTTGAGAAAATATTAATAGTCTGAAAACAATGGATTGGGATACCTTTCTCCCATTATTTCTCATGCAACAATAAACTTTATTAAGCACAAAGCATCTGAAACTGCTGGGAATCCAATAGGTATAAATGCTTTGTTTGAAATAATTAAACAGAAGAGAGAGAACAAGATAAGGTGGTTATTATAGAAAATGGGAAAGAAGAATTAGAGCTGTTAAAATGACCTTTAATATCAAAAGCTAAGCACAAGAAATACATGCAGGGATGATTGCTTCACTTGAACAATTTAGGTTGCTTAACATCGTAAGTTATAAAGCTGATTACAAGAATTGGCACACCTCGCATGTTATTGTCCTGAAGGACATTATTTAATGATTTTTGCACACTATATTACCAGCTGCAGAAAATGTCATTCTGTAAACAATAACTTCCCAAAGTAAACATGATGTCAGAAAAGGCAATTACCATTTGTCGATATGTTATAAATTAAAATTTAACAACTCTTTAGATTTATATAAGTCATTAGGCATAAATGTTTTACTTATAGACAAAAGGCTCAAGATTTAAATATGTAGTGAAACAATATACATGTATTTTGATGTGAGGTCTCGTGAGAGGAACTAAATGTGTAATTTTATAGTGAACATTCTGAAGACTCACTGCCTATGAAACGAAATACATTTGGACCAGTGATGAGATAATTATTAAAATTTACAGAGTATATGGGTAGACTCAAACTGATGCTTGTTTTGTTATATGAAAAAAAAAAGATCCTCAATAGTCTTACATTTTCAATATATTCAACAAATTTTACTAGTGGCCATTTTATTTTCAAGTGAATATGAATTTCCTTGAAGTTCTTTAATTTCTACCTTTAAATCAGTTAGAAATAGAACTAAAATAAATCAACCAAAATTAAAATATTTTTTATCCTATTTTTTTTATTGTAAATTTTTACATAACATTACATTTCACTTTTTGGGTGACATTATTGCTTTAATAACACTATGAAGAATTAAGTATTTCATGCATTGTTAGAGAAATTTTCTTTTATAAACTATGGAAAAACATATTGCACTCAATTTCCATCAAAATGAAATTTCTGGCCAGGTGTGGTGACTCATGCCTATAATCCTAGCACTCTGGGAGGCCCAGGGGGGCAGATCATTTGAGCTCAGAAGTTGGATATCAGCCTGAGCAAGAGTGAGATCCCATCTCTACTAAAAATAAAACGAAAATGGCCAAACAACTAAAAATAGAAAAAATTAGCTGGGCATGGTGACACGTGTCTGTAGTATCAGCTACCTGGGAGGCTGAATCAGGGGGATCGTTTGAGCCCAGGAGTTTGAGGTTGTTGTGAGCTAGGCTGATGCCACAGCACTCTAGCCAGGACAACAGAGCCAGACTCTGTCTCAGAAAAAAAAAAAAAATGAAATTTCTGCCAAATTGTACCTTGTAAATTCAAAACATTGTTTGATAAATATCAATGCAATCCCTATTAAAATAGGAACATCATTTATCATAGATCCAGAAAAAATAATTCTATGCTTAGTATGGAACCGGAGAAGACCCTGTATAGCCAAAGCCATCTTAAGCAAGAAGAACAATTTGGGAAGAATCAATTTACCAGACTTCAAGCTATACTACAAGGCTATAGTAACTAAAATAGCATGGTACTGGCACAAGAACAGAGAAATAGACAAATGGAGCAGGACTGAGAACCTAGATATAAAACCGTCCTCATATAGCCATATAATCTTTGACAAAGCAGAAAAAAACATACACTGGGGAAAAGAATCTTTATTCAATAAATAGTACTGGGAAAATTGGATAGTCACCTCCAGAAGACTGAAACAGGATCCTCACCTTTCACCTATCACAAAAATGAACTCATAATGGATAACAGATTTAAACCTAAGGCGTGAAACTATAAGAATTTTAGAAGAAAATGTTAGAAAAACTCTTCCAGATATTGGTCTAGGCAAAGAATTTATGAAGAATACCTCAAAGGCAATCACAGCAACAAGAAAAATAAATAAATGGGACCTGATCAAATTAAAAAAACTTCTGCACAGCCAAGGAAACTATCACAAGACCAAACAGACAACCTACATAATGGGAGAAAATATTCGCATGTGACACATCTGATAAAGGGCTGATAACTAGAATCTATATTGAACTCAGGAAATTCTGCAAGAAAGAATCAAACAACCCTATTAAAAGTGGACAAAGGACATGAACAGAAACTTCTCAAAGGAAGATGTAAACAAACATATAAAAATAATGCTCAACATCTCTAATCATCAGGGAAATTCAAATCAAAACCACAATAAGATATCACTTTATGACAATATTTACATATCTAGCTCACAAAAAGCATTTAATATTTAAATGATCTATCAAATATAAGCAATGTTCCATTTTTGTCTTATGATTTTGTTTAAGTCTTGGAAATCTGATAGACTATCAAGGGAACATGTGTCCAACTTGGAGGAGAAAAAGAATACAATATATAGGATACATTTCAATTATTTTTTATTACTCCAAGTCTACAACATAAGAAGAAGGGCTTCTCCTTTTGCTGGAGTGAGGACTTCTGTAAATCTGCTCTGCTAGAAAAGCAACAA
Source organism: Avahi laniger (assembly GCA_963575035.1). Taxonomy (NCBI): domain Eukaryota; kingdom Metazoa; phylum Chordata; class Mammalia; order Primates; family Indriidae; genus Avahi; species Avahi laniger. Next base: position 5,261 of record CAUYSK010128941.1, read on the forward strand.
AGATACTGATAAAATTGTCAGTGTCAACTTTTTCAGAACTCTGAATATTAGCCAGATTTATAATATGGGAGGTGTTTATTCAAAAAAAAAACTGATGAACTGCTGAAAAGAGGAATTTTATGGCATTTTAATTTGGCCTACTCAATTTTCCAACTCCTCTGCTTCATAGTATCCTTAAATACCAGCAGCCTTGCAAGCATACCAGCTGTGAAAACTAGCAATATCGAAGCCAAGTTTGTAGGGCCACTAAAAGTTACATCTCCAGAGAAATGTCAGTATTTGACCTATCCTGCACCTCTCTGGAAAAGCAATATTTGCAGAGAGTTTTCATCATTTGACTTATGAGGAGCTTACTCTATAATGACAAATGAGGCTGAAGGTTTGAGAAGAGAGAGGAGTAAAATATTTATCTATGTTAGTGGAAAGTAATGGTCCAAGGGGATATAATATGACTACTATGCAGTTTTACTCACTCACTTCACATTAGTAAACATTAATTTAAAGTAAAACCAGTCAATGTAATTGTATGTTATTTTTTTTCCAGCAATCTTTAGCTGCATGTAGCCAAAGTTACAGAAGATGGGAGAATTGGCCCAAATCGGGTTTTAACTAATCGAATATGAAAAAATAAAAGGGAATAAAAGCTGAAGATATTATGTGTCAGGATGATGATTGTAACTGACTATGTAATTTAAGCTTAGTTTTGTATGTTTTTCTTTTTTTGCCAATTTTTTAATGAAATAGAATAAAATCAAACAACATAATATAAAATAATAGAGTATATTGTTGGTAATAAGAATAGAGATTGTTTTAAGAAATTCTTTCTTCTTTATATGTGCACACACTCACACACACACATACACATCTGACTATCTAAATCCATTTGGTTCCTAAGTAATAATATATATAGCAAAGGATCCTGTATAATTATGGTTCAATTAATTTACCACATAAATATATTTTTGAATCAGATTGGTGATTGTACCCAAAGTCACTAGCCAGAGCTACAAGCATGTCCTTCCCCCGTACAGTGTGCCCCATTTCCATTAGCTGTAGGTTTACACCCCCACCCATCTTTGTGACTGTGTAGATATATCCTAGAGTTAATAACTCTTAATTATTTTCTGTCAAAGTTGCCTTTGAACTACTGTCCAGAAATCCTTGAAATTCCTTGGTGTCTCTAATCTGTATTTCTCAAAGTAGTTATGAATTCCATATTTATCACCCATTTACTTGTTTACTTTCATAACTTACCTCTTGGGTGATAATCTATCCCACATTGTTCATCTCAGAGAACTGGCTCAGGGGTGGGGAAGTTTCCCATCTAATAACTTTAGTGGAGAGCTTCCAAGAGAATCCAAAGGTTCATATTTAAGAGGAAAGAAACTGTTTTATAAAAGTATAATATTGATCATAAAAAAAACACATAAGTAGCTTATTGCTTTCTGTTTTGCTTTTAGTAATGTGTAAGATGATGAGTTTTATGTAAAGAAATCATACCCCACATAACTGTAGCTGAAAGGTTACAAACAACAAAAAAGTGGAAGAAAACTGTAAATCTAATCTGATCGGGAAGCCCTCTATAATAGCTCTGCAAAGAATTAGTCATTTTAAGATAAGGTCAGAAATACAAAATGGTGGAATTTTCATTCTCACAAGAGGAAGAATAAATTGTAAGCTATAACAATTCCAAAATACATACTGATTTTATTCCCTCAAAATTCCTGCTATTACTGCTACCAAAAAAAAAAAAAAACAAACTTTAATGAGTGCTGAATGAGAAACAGAAACAATGTTGTTTTATTAAGTTCTCACAACAACCCCACTAGCTAGTACTGTTATTGTCACCACTTTACCTATAATGAGGAAACAGATGCATATAGAGATTCACTAACTTACTTAAAGTTTAATGGTAGTAAATTTGATATATCTAAGACCTGAATCCAGATGGCTTAACTTCAAAATCTATGCTTACACTACCATGTTTTGTTAGCTCCCTAAGTAGATTGTCATTTGGAAAAAAAAAAAAAAAAACAATTATTTCCTAAACTCTATACTTCTCTTTGCATTAGTTTTAATGCTTAACTTGTACTGCTCAGCAAAAGAATCTCCTTATATTTAGGTGTACTCTTTGCTGAATCAAGTATTATATATATCAGTTTTGGTATTCTGATTTCAAAAGAGCTTTAGTAATATTTTTTAATTGTTACAAGCATGAGATTCTTAGATCCTCTTTAACAATTTAGATGAAAATTAGGATATTTATCAAAACACTTCTGAGACAGGCTTTTTCTTTGTGTAATAGTGTACCAACATCAAAATTGGCTTAATTTTGTTTCATTTGCTTTATTTACATTTTCAGGACCTCTAAGAATTTCAAGGTGAAATATACCTTTCAACTATATAAACATCTATTCATTTAATATAAGTCCTCTTGTTAAGAGTCACACAGCATACATTCTATTGAGTTGGAAATTATCTGTTCCTGAAGCTTAATTTTCACACAGATTTAATGACTTGGGGATTGCTTCATGTGTTCGGCTTTGAAAACATTAAGAGGGACATGTATTATGGAAAGCTTTTTAATATTTCCATTTAAAATTTAATGAACAAATACAGGCACTATATTCTGCCTCAAGAAATATTAATGTCACTAAAACTTCTACTATGTACAATCCTATTAGCATTTTCTATAGACTCTAAATATGATTAAATGTCTAATCACAAGAAAGAGAAATTTTGATAAAATTTGGTAAAATAAAATAATAGTAACTCAAGAGCTCAGTAACCCCCAAAATGTTTAAAGGGAACCTATATATTTTGTTATAAAATATAAGCATTGCCAACATAAAAGTGATTCAAAAATTTTTGAACTACTTATCACTTGTCTGGACTTTTTGTGATCAATGACAATAAAAAAGGAGTGTATCTTGTATCTTTAATATAGAAATCACAAAGAATATCATGATGTTATTAACTGAATACTTACTAAATTCAATGACATTTGCCAAGAATACTGTTTTTGGTTGTTTCTTTCTCAAGGGGGACATGGGAATAGCTCGGTAAATGCATGCTAATATTGAGATTTTCTTTTCACGTATTATTCTTCATTATGGGGAATGTGATCTTTTCTGTTGCTCTCTATTTATGTAAGAATGAGTTCACATAGATTCTGTAATATTTGTTTTCCACTTCATCCTAAGGCTTTTAAAGAATATTGCATAATGTTTAAGAATGCCTAAAATAAGTCTTTGATTAACCAGATGCATAAGATGTAATGTGGATATATATAAGACTCTGTTCCCTAAATATCAAGAAATGGATCCCATTCAAGCCACTACACAGAGGAAGTAATAAAGATAAATGTCATTGGTTATCATAAAAGAACAAGTGATCTCTTAATTAAATATATCCATGCATCTTTTATTATCTTGAAAGATCATTTGTTAAAAGTCCCTAAAAGAACTTGATATTTCATATAACAGAGCCTTTAAAAACATTGAATGTTGGGGAAAATATTTATTGTAGTATCAAAGAAACAAGTTAAAGTGACATTTTTCTCTGCAACATCTTAAATGTTTTCTTCCTTTTTCTATTTTTTTAATTTAATATTTATTAAGATGTGCTTGAGATATACTCTGGACAATCAAATAAATTATTCCTAGAACATTTGTTAGTTGTACATTTGATCTTCTCATGTATCATGCCATGCACATATATCATTGCAAACAATTCCTGGCTTGTTATTGAAACACTGGTATTCCGATATGTAGCATGCTTCTTGTTCCACAATGTGACTATATATGTAAATATTATATTCTTGGAAAAATTGGCAGTGTTCACTTATTTTTTCAGTTAGGTTGTTGACAACTTGGAACTGAGTCATATAACACAGCAGTAGCATTCATCGGGTGTCGGTCAGATGGGAGGGGGCAGGTGGGGAAAGATATATGCACACCTAATGGGTGTGGTTTGCACCTTCCGGGGGATGGACACGCTTGAAGCTCTGACTCAGGCAGGGCAAGGGCAATATATGTAACCTAAACATTTGTACCCTCATAATATGCTGAAATAATAAAAAAAAAAAGAATCGATCAACAAATATGTTTATGAGACCTAGAGTAAAATGCCTAATTTCCAATCTTGGTTCTGTCTATTGCTGCTATATTCCTGGGAAAACTATCTAACCTCTCTGAACAACAATTTTCTCAATTGTCAAATGGAGATTAAAAGTATTTAACATATAGGATTGTTACAAGTATCAAAAAACAAAGCATACAAAACAGTGCTTAAACTATACTAGTTTTTCAGTAAAAATTTATTATTGTAATTATTATCATTGCTATTATATGAAGTATACTACTCTATGCAATATGTGCCCTTGAGGGAATTTGGAAAAATAAAAAAAAGTATATTAACTTGCTTCTGTAACAATTTACCATAAATATAATGGCTTATAAGAACATATATTTATTATCTGAAAGCTCTGTAGGTTGGAAGTCTGAAATAGTTGTCACTGGCCTATGAGCAGTTTCAGCAGGGCTGAGTTTCTTTCTGTAGGTTCTAGAGCATAATTCATTTCCTTATTTTTACCAGCTGGGAGTCCTCTTTCACCTTTAAAGCCCTCAATAGCCGGTGGAGTTTTTCTTACATTTCATCACTCTGGCACAGACTCCATCTCTCTCTACAACTTACACTTTAAGGACCATGTAATTGTGTTGAGTCCACCTAGATAATCCAGAAAAATCTCCCTATTTTCAAAGAATTAGGCAAACATGATTCTCCCTTGCCATGTAACATAACATATTTATAGGTTACAGGGATTAGGATGTGGAAATCTTTTTGGAAGATGGGGTTAGGCATTAATTTTGCCTACTACAACCTGTGTCATAGTTTATTTATTAAAGTTTAACATAAGCCACTTATAGTTTCTCAAACTATTTCAAAGATAAGTGATTTTGTGGTTCTTGGTATATTCTTAGAGCTTAATGACATCATTCTTTATTTCATTAATATACTTTGTGTACTTTAATCTATCTTATCACTATATTGTAATGTGCCTATTACCTCTTTCAGAAAATTTATCATGACAAAATAATACACTGTTTTTCTGCTATGCATCATTGTGTTGAGAATTTGGTTAATATGAGAGTCATTTATCTCAAACTAGACCAATTTTTGATTTATTAATGTAATTGACTCAGAATGGAAAATGGTTCTGACAGACAAATCTATGTTTAGGCCCAGGTAACTGGATATTTCAAGGAGTAAGTAGAAGAATTTTTGAAATAACCATTATTTTAAGAATTATTTCACCATTATTTCACCATTTTTAAGGGACTGTAGCACTTTTCACCATCATTTTAAC
>CAUYSK010128945.1:0-65770 GCA_963575035.1 Avahi laniger
ATTTATTTCAGCATATTATGGGGGTACAGATGTTTCTGTTACATATGTTGCCTTTGCCCCCACCTCCCTCCCTAAGTCCGAGTTTCAAATATGTCCATCATTTGGGTGGTGCACATTGCACTCTTTGTGCATGCATATACCCCTCCTCTCCTCCCTCCTCCCCCCTCCCTCCCCCCCCCGCCCAACGTCCAATAGATGTTATTCTTATATGTGCATTTATGTGTTGATCAGTTAATACCAATTGATGATGAGTACATGTGGTGCTTGTCTTTCCATTCTTGGGATACCTCAAATAAGTGGGATCTAATCAAATTAAAAAGCTTCTGCACTGCCAAGCATTTCATTTTTGATCTCACCAGAGGCTCTACCACCTGGTCAGAAAGCCAGGAACCACACGACAAGAGTCTCCCTTTATCCCCAAGCCTTTCAGATTTTAATCCTAGGTATTTCTGTAGTTTCCCGCTCTGCTCAGCCCTCCTGCCCAGCCCTCCCACCTGCACTGCTCGGGAAGCCGCCTCGCTCACCCTGCCCCTCTGCCCTGCCTCCCCCCAGCCCCACTGCAGTCTTTTCCCAGCGAAATTCTGGCCACCTCCCCCTTGCTTAAAGCTGCTTTAAAAATAACTTTCTGGTGTTTTTGATAAAAGGCCAAAATCCTGATCAGGATTCCCAGGTGCTAAAGACCCAGGGGCCCTGTGCCTCTCCCGGGCACCGCCCTCTCATCCCCTGCTCTTTGCACACCAGCCACAGGCCCTCCTTTCAGGGCTTCAGTGTGGCAGACCCGCCCCCCATGGGGGTTTTTGCAGGCGCAGCCCCCTCTGCCCAGCAGGAAATGCACAGCGCTCCACAGAGCATACCCCTCGCGGCGCACGCCCGTCCTCCCCACGGCTCTCCATGGCATTTTGCAGTGGATGCTCAGCAGCGTCATCCTCTGATTAACGTTCCTGCCTCTTCACTAGACTGTCAGCCCCTGCAGAACAGAGTCTGGGACTGTCTTGTTCATCACTGAATCCCAGCACCTGGTCCGGGGCCAGCACACGTGCCTCGCCACTGAGACAGTCGGTTCCCTCAGGAAATAATCTGACCTACATTTGATGGCTGTCTCAGATTCAGAATCTTAATTCTGGATTGAAATGCAAAAGGTACAAGTGTTGTTATTTTAAGTTGATAAACAGTACAGTCCCCCATGGAGATGTCAGATCAGAGGTAAGTGCCGCAGCACCTGGTGTGGGTCTGCGAGATGCAGGGGAGGCGGACGTCGTCTTCACTTGGGCCTTGGGAGCTCTCCTGGCTGGACCCATCCACATCTTCTTGTCATCTCCACGTTCAGTCCCCTCGTGCCCGTGTCTCCCTTTTCCTTCTTGTCCAGACCCCTGCTTTGGTCCTGCTGCTCAGGCTCCTGTCTTGTGGAGCCTTCCTGGACTTGGCAGAGACTACGTCCAGTACTCTTCCTGTACGGCGTTCATTTTCCACACAACGAGTTTTGAGCCTCTAAACATCATCTCAGTTTACGTTGTAGGTTTTGTACAAGTTAAATGTGTCCCTTTGCATCTTGCCATTAATACATTATAGTTGGCCCACTTGGAAGCAGGATGCGTGGAGAAAGCCATGGACATCCTTATTTCCATCACTGAACCCCATTGTATCCTTAGCGAGTGTGAGTGTGAGCATGAGTGTGAGAATGAGCGTGAGCATGAGTGTGGGCGTGAGCGTGAACGTGAGTGCCGCCCCAACTCGGGTCTGTTCACGGGCATTGCCTGTGCTCCTGGCAGCCTGATTGTGTCCAAGCAGCACCTCTGTCCTCTGTGCTCCCCTGGTGATTCAGTGACAGGGTAGGTCTCATTCGTAGGGTTTCAGAATGACAGCCGGGGCACACATGTGGGTCTATGCTATAAAGAAACCACCTCTAGCACCTAATCCCTTTATTGCACTCAGAAGCATTTCTCTCCATTTCCTGCTCTTCTGGGTCCCTGTGGCAGCGGAGTGTGCCAATACAATAAATCAGGCTCATTCTCCAGCTTGTTGTGTAATTTTTCATCATCATTGATTTCTTGATAATGCAGTGATCAGGACAATCCTTTGGTCAGGATCACTCAGTGGCATTGTATTTTAATATGCCTATTTTCCCACGAGTACTTGGCTGTTGAGGTTGATGTAGCTCAGAAATACACCTCCCCCACAAATCACCCTACTTTTGCACTTCATATGCTGCGGGGTCTTCCTAATGAGTGTGTCCCAGGAGGACTCTGGACAGAGGCTGGGTTGAGTCTCTGATTAACCCAGGAGGTTAATACATTGTTCAGTGTGCTTTAGAGAAGGTACCATTGAATAAAGGTGGACACTTTTGTTAGAACATCAGTCTCTCCTGACTCTGGTTATTTCAACTGATTCCACTTTTATAAGTTTATATTTTAAAGTTTAATGTAGCTTGTTTTATAATAATTACTGTTGATGTTTTTTGCAGCATTTTTAGTAACTCCCATCCTACAAATGTTAATATCTGTTTTCCTGTATACGGTCATTGATCGCTACTGTTTTTCCTTTGTGGAAGGTGCTTAAGTGCTCAGGTGTGGGACATGTGCACCTCAGTATCCAGCCTCGAGAGGACAAAGCTCGACTACATTTGGGGTGGGAGGCAAAAGTTTCTAGATTTTTTTTTAAGCAATAACTTTAATCGGACATGCAGTTGCCTTCAAAGAATCTTTGTGGCGGATGTAACAACATGATCAGTGTGTTCCTCCAGTGAGTCCCCACATCCACACCTGAGTTGCATGGGAGCCACACTGAGTCATTGCCCGAGTTTCAGTCCTCTCTGCATCAAAGACCTGTCTCATCTGGGTTCCAGAGGGCGGGCTGCGCGTCTGTCTGGCGGTCAGTACCCTCGCCTCCCTCTGACTTGTTGCTGTCTCCCCATCTCTCAGGTTGTTTTTGTAGCCATTTTGCTTCACAGTCACCTGGAGTGCCGGGAGCCGCTGCTCATCCCGATCCTTTCCCTGTACATGGGCGCACTCGTGCGCTGCACCACTCTGTGCCTGGGCTACTACAAGAACATCCACGACATCATCCCCGACAGGAGTGGGCCGGAGCTGGGGGTACGTCTTTAACACCTTGACAACAGTCTAATACTCAGAGTAGAGCAAAACTGTTCCACGTCTGTATGAAATGAGAAATCAATACAAAGTGTATTCCACGTCCACATAAAATGAGAAATCAAAGAAATAAAATAATCAGATTGGCTGTGATGTCACATCCAAAGGCCAAGTGCTAGGTAGTATCCACCGGAAAAGACAGTTGGAGAATGAATGAACTCTAAGAGATGGACGTGATCGTCCATCTGGAGGATGCCGGAGGTCGCTGTCCAGCATCCTCATCCCATATAAGGGATGACATGACAGCAAGTCATGTCAGGCCAAGGAACAGGTGCAACATTTATGGTTTCTCTTACTCTCTATTGTAAATTATTCCATCGTCAACAAAGATTTTAGGGTCCATGAAACCTTTGCGTTCACATTTTATTATTTTTAATCTTACAGCAGGGATCGAGGCTTTGTTTATACTTTCTGCACTGGCCAATCACAGCCTCTTATTCAGGTACCTCCTAGGGACCCAGCAGAGCATTAGGTACCACAGGACAACACAGAAAATTTTAAGATACGTTCTCTACCCTCAAGCAGCTTCATGTCCCGTCTGGCAGATTAGATCCCCAGAGAAGCAACAATCAGCATGAATCCAAGACAGCACAGTACACATTTAAGAGCCACCACAGTTGAGACAGACATAGTAATGTGGTCTGAGAAACGAGACAGACATAGTAATGTGGTCTGAGAAACCTCCTTGGAGGAGGTGTAGAGCTTGGGCTGGGCCTTGGAAGTTGAATAAGAAACAGTAACATACACAATCTTACACCAGTGACCAAAGCATTCTGTTTATCCTAAGTATAAACAATGTCTGACTTACATGCATGCTAATTTTTCTTACCCATAGGTGTTAGACATCACTGGGTTTCTCTGCATCTAGCTATAAGGCAGATATGAATGATTATACGTAGCCCTGAAAAACTCACCACACCACCCCCATTCCCACTTGGACCACACGTTACTTTTGTCATGCCAAAACAGTAATTGTGTTGACCGCTTACCTCTGTCCGAGGTCTGGCCATTAGTGAAATCCTGTCTAGTTATTTCCATCACTCGGTCAACCACAAATTAGTCTTGACAGTAACACTCCATCTCTTAACATTCAGCCACCAGCAGAGGGGAATACGTTAACATGGCCGAGGTGGTTCCATGATGTAATTCTTACCCTCGCGAAGAATCAAAACCAAAACTGCAGAAGGAACGCCAGGCTTTAAAGATGTCACACACCGTTGCTGCAGAAGACTTAAAAACTCATTTGTTCTTTACCACGCTTTTGTTTTGCTTGTGCTTCTGAGCAGTTTATTTGACATCTATGAGAGCTTTGAGAATAAGAACTTCTGTAGTAGATTTATACAATGCCGAAATAATTAGGCACGTTTCTATGAGCTGACTGATTCCCAAATAAATCATAATAATTTTTTATTTCTAAGAGTTACTTCTTATTAACATGACTTCTAGCCAGTCAGTTTGATGATATAAACAGACTAATTTCAAACCTGTTTCTCAGGCCATGGAGTTGAGTTCTACCTTGGTCAGAGGTTCCCTGTAGGGAAAATAGTGGTTGGGATCTATTAAGCTTCGGTGGGTGTTTTGATTTCACAGTTGCTTGCCAACTGTCTGAGTTAATTTCTAATAAGATGGAACATTTTATTTTAATTCGACTTAGCTTGTCTACAGAGAATTTTCCTTATATTACTTTTAAGTGTAGTGAATTGGCTCTTGTTTGGCATAAAAAGGAAAAGCTTTGATTCTCATTTTTTTCTATTCTACCTCTAGAGTTTAGTAAACTTGTTTTTCCATTTCTTAATGCAGGGAGATGCAACCATAAGAAAGATGCTGAGTTTCTGGTGGCCTTTGGCTCTAATTTTGGCTACTCAGAGAATCAGTAGGCCTATCGTCAACCTCTTTGTCTCCCGGGACCTCGGGGGCAGTTCTGCAGCTACGGAGGTAGGGCACTTTTGGGGTATGCGGACACCTGTAATCACCTTGCACGGTGGAAGAGGGTAAAATTTATTTCCAGATCATCTTGAGAGCTCAGGTTGTGCCGTGAGATTCAGTTACATGACACAGTCACGCTAGGAAGCCACGAAGATCTCATTCGGCAACTTATAATGATGTAATTTTATATTTTTATGATTATGGAAGAAAATGTCTAATTCATCCTTGTCGTTTACCACATGGGGAACAGAGGCACAGAAACACAGAACTAGCTGGAAGCTGGTGAGTGTCAGCGTCTCGGCCTCTGACTCCCACTCAGTTTTCCATTTCCTCGTGGCGTCAGCACGTGGCTCTTCACTGTAGCTGCAGAGGACGATGGAACGTGCCACGTACAGAGCTGGAAGCACCCAGAGGTGCGGGGGGCCGCGTCCTCCGACTTGACCTAGCCCACCCTCACCTGCCCTGTGCCCTCCCGCTCGAGCCGCCCCACCCGTGGTGACTTCCCTGCTCCCGGTCCACCCTCGGCCCTTGGATCTCCTCGACTGACTTGCTCACAACTCGAGAACTGTATCTGGAAACTGGCAGCCGCTCCAAAGAAAGAGTGGACTCATTTTTTCCCTCTCAAGTTGGGTTTGAACAAACAGAATTACTTCATTTGTCACCTCCTCCACTGCCCTCTGGAGAACTAATCCTGTCTCTGGAACCGCCGATCCTAGGGAAGGCTCATGGCTGCTCATTAGGCTCCTGTTCAGGCGTTGCTTTTGCAGGGAGCAGCCTGGAGCCCGAGCTGCGCTGTCAGCAGGTCCCCAGCCTGGAGGGCCTGCCAGTTTCCATGTCCTGGGAAGCTGCTCATGTTGGCCTGGAAAGAGAAGCCCATAAATCAGAAGCAGAATGCTTTCTCCTTGCCTCAGTGTGTTCCTGGACTTTGTTTTTTGAATCATCAGTGTCATCTTGGGTGGCTACCATAGCAGCTTTTGTGCTTCAACACCTCAGTTCAGGTTTCCCAGTAAAAAGGATGGGACCCGCATCACCTGGGTGCTAGAATTCCATCTTCCCCTTTAAAAAGAACACGGCAAACTATGGGTTAGAGCCATTCCAGAATTGCCCTCAGTGGCACATGGACACAGCCTGTGGGGTGCAGAGCTGACATTTATTGGTCATCTACTGTGTGTCAGGCATTTGTGTACATTTCCTTGACTCCCAACAAGCCCGTGAGATGGGATTATTATTCCTGTCCCACTGGAGGAGCAGGAAGGGAGACCCTGAGAGGCTTCCTGCTTCCCACAGCTGGGAAGCCACGAGATGAGGGTTTGGATCCAGGTCTGCCTGATTTCAGCGCTATTTTTTTGTTCTGCCAAACTGTGCCGTGCCACGCCACACCACACCACAGCTGGGAACTTGCCTCGTGTTCCTGGCACCCCTGTGCATCGCTGTTCTGTTAATTAAAATAGATGAAGCCCGTGCTGTACCTCTACCAGCTAGTTAGAGTTGGATGCTGCCAGAATGTGGGTTCAGATGCCTCATTTTCATTTTTCTTCCTTTTCATTCACATAAAAGCAGCAGCCTTCATTCTCACAGAAACCCCTGGATATCTTCCTGTATGAAATATTCACTGAATTTTCTAAAGTTAGAAATCTAAGTTGGGCCATACTGACGGGGCAGACTGGGGGTGAGCTGCGTTGGAAGCAGAGTCAAACAGGTGCGATGCCAGCCTCCCCAGAGGATAGAGAGGGTGCTTAGAGGTAGAGCAGAGACTCACCAGAGAGCAGGGAGGGCCACAGTTCCATCTGGAGCATCAAGAAGAGAGCTAAGCCAGAGGGCTCTGATGGGCTCTGAATCTGAGCAAAGAGCAAAGATTCTGGAATCTGGTGGACCTGGGTTAAAATCTTGGCTTCCCAAACTTGGGATCTGAACCTGTTTCTTGTTGGATTCGTCTAAAACAAAACATACACAGTGTCCTTGTCTCACGTCCACTCGGTTAGCTCACTCACCCCCTTCCCAGGAACACAGTGCAGTACCTAAGAGCACAGCCAGTGGTCAGTCCTGACCCTCCACCCACTCAGGCTGTCCTTTGGCTGGCCGATGCTTGTCACCCAGGTGGAGGGATCTGAGACTGCCCCACTTTGTCACGTAACACGCTCTGGGGGGCCGTTCTGCTGATGCCCACGCTAACTCTGCTGACTCTTCTGTTGTAGGCAGTGGCAATTTTGACAGCCACGTACCCCGTGGGTCACATGCCATATGGCTGGTTGACGGAAATCCGTGCTGTCTATCCTGCTTTTGACAAGGTGAGAACCTGTGCGGGACAGTGTCTGAAGCACACTTGTTAAAGTGACGTTTGATAGTCAGGGCTCTCTGATGATGGATACTTTGTTGTTTCTCAATCTTACCTCCCTTTATGAGGTTCGTGTGATGTTGGGGGTGTCAAAGGTAACTGTGGAATGTTTTCCTTCAGAACGTAACGTGGGCACATTTAAGCTTACTTTGACACTGATCTCATGATGCTTTTCCACGCCGATGTTCCTGGCGTCACTTTTAGGGTTATTCCTAATGAGAAATTATTTGTTTGCAACAGGAAAAATAAACTCTCAAAAACATGTTATATATTGGATTTTGTTTCTGTGGGTTGTTTCTTTAGTTAAACTAAGACTTTACTGACACATACCAGCTGGCTCAGGAACAGACAGTAATCCGTGTGCCTGAGCTCACGGCATGCGGGTCTCTGCCGCCGTGATGGTCTGCACGCTCGCTCACGCTGTCCATACCGCAAGCCTGGCGTCCAGCATGGTTTTGATATGGCAGACTTATTCTGGAAGAAGAATAAGCAACTGTCTGTTGACAGCCGCTCTGTCCTCCGCAGCCGCGGGAGGCACATCAGCCTCCTGACCTGTGGCCTGGGCAGGGCTGTCTTGCTGTCATCCAGGAAATGTCTGTTTCATTATAGCTTTATTACTTCGCCCTACGGGCTTGTCCTCTGAAACAGATGGCTGCGAAACATAGCCAGCGATAGTATATAACGTTTTTAAATGAAAAATAGGAAACTAGCAAACAACCTGCCACTTGTACCCTTCAGAGCAACCGTCTTGCCTTGAATTCCCATAGAACTAGCTCAGAGCCAGTGCTTACGTCTTTCTGACCTGCTCCACCAAGCGCCCTGTGGAGGGAGGAGAGGAAGCCTCTTGCCCTGCTTTAAACTGTGTGCGGGCTACGGGGAGCTGGCAAGACCTGTGGTGTGGGGACCCAGGCGAGGTTTCTGACTCCCCGCAGTCCCCACCTTGCACCCTGACCCGAGGGCATCCCCCCGAGCACCTCTGACGGCTGAGATGGAGAAGGAGGATCAAGCGTGGAGAGAGATCGCCCACTCTCCGTCCAGCGCCTCCTCTGCTTCCGCGGTCCCCTGCGGAGTTTCCCTGTTAGCGCATGTGCGTGCAAACACACACGCACCTGCTCTCACTTCCCCAGCACGCAGTCTTCCATCCGGCCCAGATCCCCGGGCAACCGTCACCTTCCTCTTCTGTTCCGTGCCTGTGCTCCCCCATGAAGAATGCGTTAGGGACCCCACCCCATAACCCAGTGGGAGACAGGCCCAGAACCCTTTGCTGGGTGCAGAGCTTCCTCAGTAGACCGTAGTTAGGACCCACCACCTACTGGAAATACTTAGTGGCAACATCAGGATGCAGAGCGTAGCCTAAAAAATGCTTTTGATTCCTGCTTCCCAGGCCTTTGAGAGTGGACTTCAGAAAGCGTGAGTCACTCGCTGGAGAGAGCTGACACTCTGTGTTTGAGTGGGTTTAATTCAGTCCATAGACAGACATCATTGTTTTCATTTCAAGGAACACACGTATGGAAGTAAATCCTAGAAAACCAACATGGACATAAGCCTTCTTGGTAAATTTCAATTCTAGCTCCTGGAGCATAAGATGATTATTGAATGAAACTTGATGGGTAGGACAGGTGCTGAAGCGTTAGAACCTCCTGGCTGCCAAAGTCTCATCTGAAATTGTTTTTGGCCACCTCGAAATAATAAAACTTAACAATACAGCACTGTATGGTTTCAGTAGGAGCATCCAAGAAAAACTTTGTTTTATTCATGATCACAGAGGTTAGAAGCTTTGAAAAAATGCCTTTAACAAGCGTACCTCTAGCCAGAAATTCAAGTTACTCAGACTCCTTTTAAAACCTCACCCATTGATCCCAGGCACCCCAGCGAGCTACACCAAGCCGCTTGTGTGAATGCCGCTGTTTGCTCAAATCTTAGACACCTCTGTGTGGACTTCAGAATGTGCTTCATTGACAACTGAAATCCTTTGCCTCTTTGAGGATTTAAAATTTCTCACATGCCTTTGGGAAGTTCTGGCTAAACCTGAACTGAGAGAGGTTTCCACTAGTGCAGATTCTCTTTCCTGGTCAGTTATCTGCGAAAGAGTATGTTTCTGGGCAGAGTGGGCAAATGAAATGAAACACCAGCGCCAGTCTAGTGAAACATGCTAGTTTATTTTAACTGTCTTTGTGGAAATATTTGCTGTTTTACAAATAGCAGTGCCCCTGAAGGAGCTGTTGCCATCACTGAGGCTGTGTTCTGGTGAGGTTCCCTAATTCTTTCCAACGTGGGCTTCTTTCTCACTGGACCCACCAGGGCACCCTCTTACAGACCCCCCACCCCCCGCCAGCTGAGTGGAGATGGAGATCTCCAACGCTGGGGT
This sequence comes from Avahi laniger, assembly GCA_963575035.1. NCBI lineage: Eukaryota > Metazoa > Chordata > Mammalia > Primates > Indriidae > Avahi > Avahi laniger. The sequence goes on from CAUYSK010128945.1 coordinate 9,776, forward strand.
TTGTATTTTGCAACGGCAGCAGTCTGTTATTCAAAAAAGCAGATATATATTGAGAGGCTAGAGTTAAGAAAATGTACAGACATTCAGAGGCTGGTGCTCATAGCTGCTGCAGGGGAAGGGATTGGAGAAGTAAAGGAAAATCAAAAGCTCTTTCCAGGTCGATCCCGTAATAGCTGTGTGGGTCAGTCTTTTATTAGGCTGGATGAGGCGCCGGGTGTTTGGGTTTGCTTTTGTGAGTGGGCTTTGGGCCTAACTGGGTCCATAATGAGGCGGGAGTTATTTTTCTCTGCAGGGTTTCGCAGCAAGGGGCCAGGTGCTCATTTTGATGGGCGAGGAGCACACCTAGCGGGAAGAGCCTCGGCTAGCCTCAGGTTGCTGCTGTGCAGGAAGACATCTGAGCCACCTGCAGATTTGCTTAAAATTCAATGTAGCAAGTGCTCTTGGAGCGCCTTCTCTACCCAAAGATTGTGCTCAGTGCTTCAGGGCTAAAGAGATGGGCGAGACACACAGGGCTGTAGCTCAGGGTGCACACAACCTCACCGGGTTTTGAACACATGGCAGGGCACGATGCCTGCCCTAAGAGAGCTCCAGGGTCATCAGGAGTTATAGGAGGTGGGACCCAGAGTCAGCCTGGAGGGCAAAAGTCAGAGAGGCTTTAGGGAACAGATGGGCTGTGAGGATGAAGGGCCTCAAAGAGAAGAGTGTTTCTGAAAATCAGAAGATCCAACAGGAGAAGGGGGAACAAAAGCACAGGTATGCTAGGGGAAGGGCAGAAGGCCCCATTTGGGATATAGGTAGAGAAGTAATGGCTGGAAAGTGAGGCTGGGTCAGACTGGGCAGGGCCTTGAATGCCTAGTGGAATTTATGTCCACTTGGTGGGGAGGAGAGGGGCCCCGAGGTCGCTGAGCATGGCTGTGGCGTTTAGGGAGATGCCCTTGGCGTGGGACAGGCTCTGCTGGGGCAGAGAGCAGGCTTCAGAGCCAAGGCCTGGACTGGGCGAGGCAGGGACTGCGTCAGGCAACACTGCTGGGCGTTGAGTCCAGGATTCACTCTGGCCAATGTTCACGTACAGGAACCTGACAGCTGTCAGGGACTCAACGTGGCAGCCGCCTCACAAGCTATCACTTGAACCTTAAACTGCAGATGCATCAAATAAAACAAAAACGGGATGCTCTATAAGATTCGCCGGGGCTTAGCCAAGGGTAAGCCGGAGCCCAGTCATGACTGTCATTTTCTTTCCCCAGAATAACCCCAGCAATAAACTGGTGAGCACGAGCAACACGGTCACTGCAGCCCACATCAAGAAGTTCACCTTCGTCTGCATGGCCTTATCCCTGACGGTAAGGACAGCGTCTGTCTGTCTGTCTGTCCCTGCTTGGGTTTTTATAAAGGGGGATATTACCATTTTAAAGGGAGAAATCTTGTATTCCACAACATGTTATATGCTGGATTGATTAGCAACCTCTTCCATACATGTTCCTCTCCCGACGTGACCAATGACTGAAGGGGGCCATTGGATCCAGGAGTAAAGGATCTGCTTCTGGCATTTGTCAGGACTTATCTGCTGGAGAAAGGCCGGCTTTGCCTTTAATTTGAATAATTCTCTGATCTTGCTGAAAAATTTCCAGCTCATTTTTTTAAATATTCAGAGCCAACTTTAGAACCATCCCTGTCCCATTTCTAAATGTAATCAGCGTTATTTCCGCTTCCCGGGTAAAACTCCCTTGCAGTTACATTTCTGCTGACGTAGCCGACGAGTCCATCATTCAGCACTTACTTATTGCGCCCCTGCTGGATCCCAGGCCCCATCCATCTGGACATCTCTGATGACACTGCACCATCAGCAGGACCTGTTAGTGTTTCTGTGCATAACCTTAAATAAACAAAAAACATGGACGAGACCAGGTGCAGTGGCTCGTACCTATAATCCCAGCACTTTGGGAGGCCAAGGTGGGAGGCTCACTTGAGACCGGCATGGGCAACATCATGAGACCCCATCTCTACAAAAAATACGAAAATTAGCCAGGCGTGGTAACACATACCTGTAGTCCCAGCTACTCCAGAGGCTGAGGCAGGAGGATCTCTTGAGCCCAGGAGTTTGAGCTTGCAGTGAACTGTGGTGACACCACTGTACCCAAGCCTGGGCAACAGAGACCCTTGTCTCAAACAAACAAACAAACAAAAATCATGGAGGAAATATGTACATGCTTTATAATCCAGAGGCCATGGTATATAACCTCAGGTTGTCGAGAACTGCAGTCCCCAACCCCTGGGCCACAGACCAGAACTGGGCTGCACAGCAGGAGGTGAGCAGCAGGTGAGCAAGCAAAGCTTCATCTGTATTTACAGCCGCTCCTCATCACTCGCGTCAGTGCATAAGCTCCGCTGCCTGTCATATCAGCAGCATTAGATTCTCACAGGAGCACAGACCCTATGGTAAACCACACATACAAGGGATCTGGGTTGCGAGCTCCTTATGAGAATCTAATGCCTGATGGTCTGAGGTGGAGCTGAGGCGGCGAAGCTAGCGCTGGGGAGCAGCTGCAAATACAGATCATCATTGGCAGAGAGGTTCGACTGCACAATAAATGTAATGCGCTTGAATCATCCCCAAACCATCTCCTACGTCCCCGGTCCGTGGAAAACTTGTCTTCCATGAACCCCATCCCTGGTGCCAAAAAGGTTGGGGACCACTGGTTTAGATCATTTATCAACAGTAGCAAAAACCGTAACATTTATAAACAACCATACGTTGTGGACTGAGCCCTTTGGGTTAAAAAAATGGAGACAAGACGAGGATAAAAAGAAATAAGGGTCTTTTGAACTCAGTTCTGTCGTCCCTGTTTGTTGTGGCAACACATTTCCTTCAAGTCCTGTAGAACGTTGCATTGACATACACAACATAGCTGTGCTGCTGAAAGGTCTGGCTGTGTGCCGTTGTCATCGTAAATAACTAACAGAGGACCTATGGCCACAGTATCGGGTTGTGCTGATAACAGGAACATAGAACTGTGGTCCTTCTTACCATCCGCACAAGAACCACTGGGCTTAATGAGCCCATCAGTGGTCCTTTCAAATCAAGCCCTGCGCACAGTTTTGAAAGTCTATACCTTAATATTTTTGAAAGTCTATAGCTTAATATTTGATCCACTGATCTAACACCTGACTAGATCGTCACGAGGGCAACAGAGACAAATAGCCCATCACAGACTCTGACATCGCTGAGTCGTGACCTCGTGTCCTCAGCTGCCCCTGTCACTGCCAACACAGCCCTTCCCACCAGCCTGTCCCTTGTGGGACGTGGGGTGCGTCGGAGAGAGACCTCATCCAGTGCTGCCTCACTGCCAGAGAATTTCTGAATTTCTGCTTGAGTCGGCCGGTTCCCCGGGTGGCCCTGCTCCGTGCTGGCATTATTTCTCTCTAGGGTGGGTAAGTTTTTCCATAGTTCCCTAAAATATTAGCAAAACACTGAACAACTTTGAAACTGTTTAAAAGAATGTTTTAGGCACAACAGAGAAGGTTTCTATTCCAGGAACAAACCTCAGCACTTACAGACTGTTAAATGACTGGAAGTCCGGAGTTGAGTGGATTCTGCTGCCCGGCTCTGTGACTTGGATGTCGTCTGCATCCAAAGCTAGGAGCGCTGGGCTGGTGCTGGCTCTGCCACCCACACTTACCCCTCTCTCTTCCTCCACTGTGTTTAAACATCTGCCCATGGCTGGAGTTGAATCTGATCGGTTTAAAGACATGCTCTCTTTCAGTTCACAGGCAATGATTTGTACCTTCTAAAAAAAATCATTCTGCAACAAGTTTATTTTGAAATAATAATTACTTACAATCTGTGAAAATACTTATATTTCCCAGGTAGACATTTATTAATTATTCTAATCCTTGATCTAAAAACCATCTGCGCCTTGAAGTATCTCAGGGTAAATGTTCACCTTAGACATAGAGACTCAGAATCCTTTGTTGGAAAGGAACTTGGAGAAGAACTAGTCAAAACCCATAATTTTTCAGAAAGGGAAATGACTCAAACAGGACAAGTGACTTGTCCAAATACCCAGTAATAGAACCCGCTAGAGCCAAGCCTTCTGGGCTTGTTCTCCAGGGCCCTGTCCGCTGAACTGTGCTGTTCCCAGAGGGGCAGGAACAGATCCCGGTGCTTAGGCCTCCAGCCCTGGGCACTTGCTGCTGTGCCTGAAACGGTGGTTTCTTCAACACTAAAAACCGTGGTGTTTGAGTTTGCGGCTGAGGAGATATCTTACGGACATCGTCCTTATAATGATTCAATCAACCGGTCCAGCATCTTGGCTAGAGGAAGTGTCGGTAGGAGACACGCAGAGGGTGGGTGCGGTGCTCACACCTGCAACCCCAGCACTTCGGGAGGCTGAGCCAGGAGAATTGCTGGGGGCCAGGAGTTTGAGACCAGCCTGGGCAACATAAAGACACACAGAAAAAATGTAAAGGGAGATTTTTCTAAATTGAGATTAGACTGTCATTATAAGTGCACATGCCTTTTTATATCACTTCTATTCGTTCCCGTGTACGTGTGTTGCTGGTCTCAGGCTCTGAACCTCATAAGGCAGGGTCCGCATCACCTTTTATCCCCGGGGCTGGCATCCTGCCCGACATGGAGAAGGGGCACGACAGCAGGTTAATAAACATAACAAACATATAAATCAACTAATTCTTAACTAGGAGACAAGGGTCAGGAAGGTGCCTTTGGTGAGTGACAGTTTCCTCATTCATTCTCAGTTTATCCTATTTTTAAAGCTTTTAAGAGGCCTTTTACTTTCGATTCTATTTTCGCTTTTCAAATTTTAAAACTTCCTAATGTCAGGAAATTAGCGTGGCGGAGGTCACTGAAACACTCAAGGGCAGTACCCCTTGTGTTTATTTCAGTGGATGATTGTAGGGAGGTATGAGCTCCGTGATGATTCCATGGCTTTCTGTGCATCGATCGCCTCACGTGAGCTGTAGCACTTTCCTGCCCTCGGCTTCTTTGGGGAGGCTACCTCTTGTCCCTGGGTCTTTGAGAAGGGCTGAACCCACGGATCCTGCAGGCACTCAATGACTCAGTGATGCTAACTGCTTTTCAGAGGAAAACTTACCCTGTCCAGAACAAAAATCCACGCTTTCCATCGGAATAGGCTCACTCTTCAGGCCGTGACATTTTGGGTTCAATATCCGCCTTTGCCTATGAAAAATACAGCCGTGTCACTTTTGACAGCTAATAAGAGACTAATATCTCATCATGCTACAGTGACGTGTGTTCATTTATTCCTTATTCTAGGTTTTTAATTTAAATTTAGTGTATATCCTACTCCAAAAGTGGGCTCTGCCCTCATACTCTTATCCAGTTTTTTTTTTTTTTTTTTGGATCATTCAGTTTCAAGAAAAGCAGCAAATGTCTTCTGCCCTGTTTGGAAGAGAAGGTGAATTCAGAGGAGTGTATTTTCCATTCCTATCAGCGTCTTGCCGTCAGTCCTCAGAGCGGCTGTGAGGCGTGCTCAGCGGGAGGGCCGGTGGATTCAGAACCATGTGATGGAGTGGGGATAGGAGAGGGGTCTCTTTAGCCAAACCGGAAGATCAGCTTCCAAACGGTACCCCTGTCAGATGAAGATGAATCCCTCAGTGGCAAGAAAGGAGAGACGCAGTGCAAACCCAGGTCAGCAAGGCCACTGCAGACTGACAAGCTGCTGTTTGAAGCAAAGGAAAACAAACAGTTCAGAAATATCTAGGGTGCAAAGCCATGTGGAAGAACAGCTTCAAAGGGTCTGCTTCTATGTGGAGATGTGCGGGGCAGTGGCCACGTGGAGGAGACGACATCACAGACTAGCAATGCAAGATGCAAACAGGTGGCCGCTGGTGCTGGAGCCGGAGCCACTTTGCCCTGAGCCTTCCCGGAGAGCTGTGGTCTCCACCACTCATGTGCCTGACTGTAGAGCGCAGTGATAATTAGAGGACCCTACACGGCTGTGTTTCTCTTGGTAGACAATCCAAGGGCCACAGGCTGAGGAGGCAATAAGCTTACAAGAGTGGAGCAGGCACAGCAGTCCTCCTCTTGCTTGGAGGAGGCAGCTGGCAGCACTAAAGATACAGAAACTCGGCCTCCCTAAACTCCTTGGCAGGTCTTTCATGGTTCCCTCCTGGACTCCAGATTTAGGGATAAATTAGAAACCACTAACCACGGTGGGCCGTATATTTCCAACAGTCCTTTGGTGGAGAAGAAGTATCCCAAAAGGATAACAGACTTCCCTATTCCTGGATGCTGGGCCAATTCTGTGAAAGCCAAATCAGCTGCTAAATTTACCAAATTTGCTGATTTACTTAGAACATGGTTATTTTGTTTTGTTTTCAACTCTTTCTGAAGTTTATAGCAAATCCTATTAAATGGGGGAGTTTCAACAGCTTTGGATACTTTTAGTTGACTAATTTCCATTTTGACTTCACAATGGCATTTTAATAACATTTGGTGTTTCTCTTCTCAAGCTCCTTGCTGCTCTGGCTTCGGGGAGCTGGTGCCAAGAGAGGGGGCCCCTCTGCTTCAGTAGAGGTGGAGAAGAATCTGTGCACAGGCTTGGCTGCTGCTGAGGCCTCCCAATCCCTTTTGCACACAATGGAAATGGGCATCCATCCAGATGGATCTTGGCAAGAGGAGCCAGCGGGGCACTTTTGTGCAGTGAACAACCTACACAGCCATACCCAGCACCCCCTGGATGTCGAGCCAAGAGAAAGTCAGATGAGGGGAAGAACAAGGATCAGGGAAAGGAGAAAGACTGAACGTCAGGGAGATGGAGTAGTGGGAAAGTCAGGAGGAGAAAGGGAGGGGGAAAGACTATGGTCAGGAAAAGAGAGAGGGAGTTACAAGTTAGAGAAAGATGGAACAGAATGGCAGAGGTGGGGGTACAGACACATGGGGAGGATGTGGAGGCCCCCAGAGCCCTCACAGCCCTCAAGTCCTGCCAACCCTTCCAGAACAAATTGCTATAACCTTTAGAAGAGTTTAAAAGAGATAAGTTCTTATGAACTCAGTAAAATTGTTCATTGGCCAAATTGGTTATTCCACAGATTGATTTTTTGGTGAACTGACCTGCTCCAAGAGGCCAATGTGGAGTCGGATTCTCACCAGGGCTGGCCTTGCACACCCACATTCAGATTATGCCGAGGTCATGGGACAGAGATGGGGACAGGGACCCCAGACTGCACCCACCAGCCACCTGATGCCTGGCCTCGTCGGTGTCAACAAGTGGAGGCCGCTCCGTGTGGTGTGTGTGGGTGCGTGTGTTGCTGTCACTTAAGGCAGAGAGAGAAAGGAGCCTGCCAGAGTGCCACCCGGGCACAATACGCCAGTCAGGCCACATGGCCTCGCTCAATAGAATGCGAGGGTATCCGAGGTCAGTGGCTGTTGGATCTGGTTTTTTTAAAAATTGAAAATGGGATCTTTCTGGATCTTGCTGAGCCTTGCTTTTTGCAGTCAGTGGTGGTAGAAGGGAGACCGTAAACCTGCACTCAACCCAGAACCTTCTGTTCTCATTGTTAGGAGCTGTTTTGTGTCTGCCAAAAGTCCTTATGTTAAAGTCCTAATCGCAGACCCTCAGAATGTGACCTTATCTGGAAAAAGGGTTACGGTGGGGTTCGGGTAGGTGCTAGAGGTGGGCCTCTGAGCCCGTGTGCCTGGTATTCGTAGAAGAGGGGGATCTGGGCGCACGGGGAGAACAGCACGTGAAGGCTGGGGTTCCGCGGCCACAGCCAAGGAGCGGCGGCCAGCGGGGGCCTGGCACAGCCCTGCCCCAGCCCGCGGAGGGCACGGCTCTGCCCACGCCTTGATTTCGGACCGCGGAACGTGAGAGAGAGTTTTCTGTTGTTCTCAGCCACCCGGTTTGTGGTCGTTCGTTTCAGGAGCCCCGGCAAACTGAGAAACTATTGTTTCTGAAAGAAAAGCTGCTTCTTGTCATCCCTTAAGGCCACATGGATTGATTAACCAGACGTTCAGCTATTTAACTGACTTATTTTCTTTTTAGATTCTCTCTCCCTTTGGTTTCCACACGTCTCTGTTAGGGTGGAGAAGTAGTGCATGTGGGTTTGGAGAAAGATTTCCGCAAAGATTAGGATAGAAAGAAGTGGTTTATTTACTTTTCCCCGGTGGGAAGGACCAGCACGGAGGTGGAAAAGGAAAACCAGCTATTGAGGCTTTTGAAGGGGGTTGTAAAATGGCAGGGCGCAGTCCAGGAACTGCTGTGTCCGCTTCTGTCTGTCTTGGCGGCAGGTAGATGACAAACAGGGCGAGGATGTCGAAGTCCAGGAGTTGGCTCCCCTGCCTTTCCTCGGAGACGGGATTGTCACAGGAGGTGGGGCTCTGCCCTCGAGATACGGTGGAGCCTGCGGCTCGTTCTCCTGCTGTTTTCTCAGGCGGGAACTCTGTAAAAGCAGATTCTCAAAAACAATTTTCAAGAGAAAGATGTACATCTCTTTTCCATCTGTCCGTTCAGCTCTTTTCAGAAGTTGCGCAAAACAGAACTCCCGCGGGGTGCCTGTTAGCTCGAGAACTCATTGGATGGATCTTTAACTGTTACTAGGAAATTGTGGGATTAGGTATTTTCCTGTTATTTTTGTAAGGCTGCCCCTTTCATCTCTATTATGTATTTTCCAGATTCTTCATGTGAGTAGAGAATTTGCTTAGAAATACTTTTCATGGGGTGCAGCGCTGTGCCTGCATTTATGTGCTTAATTATATCTTTGCTGATGGTTTTTAGGGAGGGTGGTTATTGGCATCGTAGCATCCGATGGAAGTACCGGTGTTAGACTTAGGTTACTTCTTGTTTTTATTCTGCTCTTTATTAATTGAATAATCAATCTAGTGTGTCTCAGCTAGGCCCCTGCAGAATCCAGGGCTAACTTGTGCCACAACTAACACCGAAAAAGCTCAATTACTTTCCCAATCTTCAGAAAAAGTAATTTGCTAATATTTTATTCAGTTGTATTTATTCCCCAAATTGCCTCAAAATCTTGATCCCTTCTACTATTTCCCACTTGAACCTTATAAATGGTATCTGGCCACAAAATTATAAAAATTACTTATTTTCAGTTTAACGTGTCAGTTCATACCCGTGTTCTGCCAAGAACACACGTGGGGCCCCCCACCTGAGTGAGTCTTTGAACCGCAGAGAAGACACTGTTTACACCCTGGGCCTGCGGACGAGCACTCATCACCAGCCCCTCCTAGCACTGAGGGAGGGAGCCCGGGCCCCGACCTGCACGTTCCAGGTGCTGCCCACCTGGTCCCACCTGAGAGACGCGGCTCCAGCTCCGCTCCTGCGATTTCACCAGTGTAAACGCGGAGTTATCGTAGGGAGATGTCAGTCATGAGCTGTTGTTCCCCACAATGGCAAAGTAGCTCAGTAGGGCTTCATTAACAGACTTCCACGAATAATACCTTATGACTCTCTGCGGCTTTTTTAAAAAATTGTTTTTATTAGTCTCAGCTTAAAGACCAAAAATAAAACCCATCTGGGGAGCGTCTTTCTTCTTCCCCAGTGAGCACATCAGGATGTGTAGGAACCAGACGTCCGTTTCACAAGGTGCTTGGCCAGGATGCTCCCAACAAGAATTTGCCGTAAACACTCTGGAAAACACTAGAATGTGGTGTTCATGGCTTTTCAGCTTTCTGAGTTCAGCACCTGCTCAAATGCTCTGAAGTACTTTGGGCTCCACCCATAGCACTTTCCTGGTGGCCTGAAACTCCTGATGGACTGTTGCTTTACTTGTCTACCGCAGGTGCTGAGCCCAGGAAAGCCCATGCAAAATTTCTCAAAATATTTTTTTTTGTAACTCATCTCAAAAGATCTCCAAAAATACCAAATAGAGGTAATTACATCCAGCAGTGTGTGAATGAGCACAGTGAGGACCTGATTAGTATGCTAAATGGCCATTTTGTGTGCTTGATGAAGTAAGATACCATTTGACCCAGAAACAAAAGAAAACAATCAAAACACACTGCTCCGACAGAATGATTTCACGGGTTTCCCTCTCCCAGGGCCTGGGTGTCTCCAGCACCTGCAGGCAGCACCGAAGTTGCTTTTAGCTAATATATGGCCTTTGCTCAGAACGTTCCACAGTGCTCACTGCAGCTAATTCAGAAACCCCGGCTCCCCACGAAGCCGCGGTGCTGGATGGAAAGAGAGGAGTTAATATGTTTGGTCCTCTGACTGGACTTCCGATAGCCCTGCGGACACCGACTACATACTCGAAAATGCCAGTAAGGACAGATTTTAAGTTGCACGTGGCCCTCGTAAGCATGTTTGCATTTTGGAGTCCTCAGACTAGAAACACCTTCCCTTGTACGCGGGAATCCTGTGTCCTCTGGGGCACACGTGGTGCTTCCTCAGGACACCACCGTTCCCTCTGTCCCTGTGACACACTCGCCGGCTCCTCCAGCCTCCCATTTCTCTCGTCTCCCCCCACGTCACCGTGTCTCACACAGATGTGGACATGCGCGTTGCTCAGATCACCCAAGGCCTAGGCAGGGCACGTCCAGAATTTTCATTAGTGCAGCCCAAGGCTACATCAGCTCTTTAAATTAGCTGCACGGTTGTGTTATCAGGATAAGCACGAGACCCAGCGAGATCCAGTGGATCACATGCCTGGGGCAGCTGAGGACTGGCCCCTTCTAGAGTCCATCTGTGGGATATTTGCCAGCGTGGAGGCTCCTGGTGCCTGCGATTCTCTGTGCTCGCTCAGCCACAGCTGTGGTGAAACACCACGGTTGCTGTTAATGATCTGAGCCTTGCCCACATTTAAAGTTCTCACAAAGTGCTTTGCTCCCTCTTGTCAGTTTTGGTCTTTGGTCTTCACAGCCTTCCTGACCGCGTCTGCTCGCCCTTGCTAGCTTTAAGGCGACCCCTCCTGGACGGAGAGGACAGGTAAGGAGGAGGGGCGTGAAGGTGCCCTCGGGCCCTGACAGCTCTTTCCCTTTTCTTACTGGGGCATATTTTTTTAAAGTTATGTTTCTTGATCTGAGCACTTTTACTCATTCAGAGTATTTGGGCTTTCACCTTCGAGACCTTGTTCTTATGGGGCTTAGGACGTGTCATTTTGGTACCATGGGCCCCAAGACTCCTCTCATCCTGCTCCATTTGCTGCGCTAGCCCGTGGCCAACTTGGAAATGACAAAGGCCCTCGGGAAATGAACCCTTCGATACCCACCCAGCACCCTCCAGATTGTCCTTCACCTCTGGCTGCTGCTCGCAGAGGCTGAAGTGGCCTTTCCTCTGCACCGTCTCCCAGGCAGATAGGCGTCCCTTCTCCTGCGCTCCCGGCACCAGGTTCTTGCTGTGAGTGCATTGGCCTCATCCGCACTCACGAGCCCCAGGAGGCAGTTCCCGGACATCTCATGGGCCTGGCAGGACCTGAGTGTGACAGCCCGAGGGTGGGTGGGTGGACGAAGGCTTGGAGGCGAGTTGGCCCGTTTCATCGACACCCACTTCCACACCTGGGGACCACCTGGGGACCACCATGCCTCCAGGTGCCGTCTGTCCTCCTCGGCAGCCTCTTTTCTGGTTATGTGGAGGGAATTTCTCTTCTGAGAGCTTTCCAGCCTCCTTTTAGACTCTGGTGCTATTAGATTATATTCGGCTTGTTTCCACAAATTTTGAAATCTGTTTCCTTCGTTTCTTTTGTTTTTTAAATTTCCCTGGTTCCTGTGAATCAAAGAAGTCAAGGCCACTGCCCCTCCCATGATGGCCATGGCCCCCAGGCCTGTCAGCTGTGCCTCCAGGGAGGCTGCCAGCTCTACTGGGATAAGCCTTATCTGGGGGGGATCAGGTTGGAGCCTGCTGGAGATGGGAGCTGGACTTAGTGGTCTGGAAGTTCTCTCCTGACTTTCCATTCCTGGGGAAATCCCAGCACGGGATGCAGCAGGCCAGCTGCCCTGTGGGGCTGTATTGCCTGCCGGGAGGCCATAGGTGCTATCTCAGAGTGGGCACAGCTGCACTCCCAACGAAGGGGCTCCACACGTAAAACTTAGTCCTGACACTGCAGAACTGCACACCCAGAAGCACCAAGCTCGGAGGGAAAGAAAGCGGAGAGCCGCAGCATCAGAGAAGGACGCTGGCTGAAAAATCCGCACTGTCAGGGGCTTTCTCTACAACACCCGGAGATAATCCCTTTCAGTGAGCTGCACCTAACCTTAAAATACTTTCCGTGCTGCTCACACTAGATAAGCCCTTGGGAAGCACCTTTCCCAAAGATACAAACAAGAATTCCAGCTCTGCATCTCCCTCTCCCCTTCAGAGCTTGCCGCCACTTTTGAGAGGCAGCAAGGTTACAGACCATGGCAGGATTTAGAGTGTCCCTAATCCCCGGAACAACCCAGGCTCTGGCCACCTGCACCTCTGAGGGTCTGAGCAGCTCCTCTAAGGCGCTGCTGGCAGATGAATGGGAACGGAAACGCTGCCTGGAAGTTGGAGGCCTGGAGTCTGGGCTAGCACTGCCCCTCTAGTCTTCCATTTCCCCAGCTAGAAGCCCTTTTTCATAATGTAAGGGCCAGTTTGCACCTCACAATTCAGGATGGGCTCCACTCCCATGTCTACACGCTGTCTCCTTGGAGGAGAGGCCTCCAAGGGAAGCTTGGAGGTGCTCTGGGAAGCTTTCCCTGCCCCTGTCTTGCTGCTTCTGGGCCCAGCGCACCGAGAATTCCTCATTCTCGGTTGCATCCCATTATTCAAAGCTGCGTCTCAGTCAAGCACAGTAGTCCTGAGTCCTTCGACTGTGTGCTAGAGAGCAGCAAAATCCAAGCTGACAAATATTATAGTAAGAATCGCTATCCCACAGGACCCTGTCCACTTGGCCCCATTTTCAAAGTCAGAAGTTTGGTTCCAGTCTCACCTTCCTGTTTGCAGCCTTCCCCGAAAGCCTCCGCTGTCACTCAGCCATCCTGGGCGGTACCAAAGACCTTATTCCAGCGGTGGTACCATGCTGACCCTTTGTCTGAACAAAGGCGGCCTGTTTGGGGCTTTGTTGCTGCTGGGGCACCGCGCCCCCGCCCCAGGAGGTAGAGACTGCTGCCTCATTGTTCCGGCTCCAGTAGAGCAAAATGACTCTCTTGTGCCTGGGGGGGATGGAAAGAAAACCGAAGGTAAAGAAACAGAATTCAAAACTCTCTCCTTTGGTGCCCCTCTCTGTACCAGCGCACCCTGTGCCTGGGGCCGGCTCAGCAGCTGAAGGCATCCCGGAAATGGGGAGGAAGCGTCCCAGTCCCCACAGCCTGGATTGAAATCTTGCCCTCTCTACCCTTTACCAGCGGGTGACCTGGGGCAAGTCACACAGTCCCTTTAGGCCCTGTGTCCTCATCAACAGAGGAGCAAAAATAAGGGAGCTTTCCCGAGATCGCATGAGGATTAGAAGAAATAATGTACAGGGCGCTCTTGGCACAGATGAGTGATGGGTGAGCGTTAGTCCCGTCCCTGTGAGCCTCCACTCTCCCCGCGCACCGCTCTCTAGACGCTCCGGGAGTCCAGCATTCGCGTTTGCCCATCAGCCGTTGCAGATTTGAGGGGGCGACTGGTTTGTTTGGGGGGACTCAGAAGAGATTCAAACAAAAGACTGGTCCCTAAAACTCTAAGTCCTCATTAAAAAAAAATGCCAGGGCAAATCCACGTATGTATTACTAAAACAATTACCAAATTGGCTGGGTGCGGTGCCTCACACCTGTAATCCTAGCACTCTGGGAGGCCGAGGCGGGTGGATCGCTCAAGGTCAGGAGTTCGAGACCAGCCTGAGCAAGAGTGAGACCCCCCCGCCCCGCGCCCTGCCCCTGGTCTCTACTAAAAATAGAAAAATTAGCCAGGTGATGCGCCTGTAGTCCCAGCTACTTGGGAGGCTGAGGCAGAAGGATCACTTGAGCCCAGGAGTTTGAGGTTGCTGTGAGCTAGACTGACGCCACGACAATTCTAGCCCAGGTAACAGAGCGAGACTGTCCCAAAAAAAAAAAAAAGCAAATGAACAAGCATCGTGCTGTAATAAGCAGGTTCGAGTTTAAAAATTTTTTTTTAAAAATTGTGGTAAAATGCACATAACATAAAACATACTATCCCAACCACTTTTAAGGGTGAGTTAAACACATTCTCACTGTTGTGCTCCTGTCATCGCCCTAACGGAGTTGCAGAACTGAAACTCCACGCCCATTAAACAGTCGCTGCCATGCTCCCTCCCTGCACCTCTGACAAGTTCCGCAGTGACCATTAATAGTCGAGGAAAAGGAAAGGGGAAACAGAAGCTGCAGTGTGGAACTTTCTAAATAGTCTTCATATCAGGTCAGTGAGAATAGGAAAAAATTAAACCTGCAGATGAATGGGCAGAGGTTTGACCACTGGAGCAACCTCATGGGCTTGGTGCATGGCGCCCCCTGCTGTCTAAGGGTCTTCCAGACAACACTGCGCCTTAGTAAGAATTTAGCCGCCTTAGATCTGAAAGACGGTGTGTATTTTTGGCGATTTCATTAAACCTAAATGATAGCGGCAATGATTTCGTTTTCATAATCTTAAAAAACTGATTATAAAGCTACATCTTAAAATGTTAATTTTTGCCGTGGCTATGACAGTCGATGGTAGCATCAACTCTCTTGCGGAAATAGTCAAGATAGATGTATAATAATAATTATGGTTATCAACAAGTCAAATAGAGGATATCAGAGACTTTAAAAACACTTTGTAATGTGCTTTTCCAAGCTCCTTAGCTTAGAACACTGAGCTCTGTTTCTCTCAGCAATACATGCAGTTTCATCTATTGTAAATTGGTGTGGTTTGCTACACCTATTTCAGCCTACTAGAATTTTTGCTAGCCTGGCCTTGTATGAAAAGTCTGCCACCTCCCCCGCCCTGCGTACGATCACAATAGTCATTCTTCCTCACAGGTGCCCTGTTCTGTCCTGCTGAGCGAGGCGCCACGCAGAAGCGTCCCTTTCACACCCTATGTCTGCTTTAGGCATTTCCAACCTGGTAAAAGTGGCCTCTTTCTTTCCTTCTACGTTGGGGATCACCCTGATTCTAAGAGTCAGTCCCGATGAAATGCTGTGTCATTCCATTTGGGATGTGGCGAGCCATGGTCACATTAGACGGGCTCCTAGAGGTATCCTCTAGCTCATGGGACAGCTGGCGAGTGCCTGGGCGTCCCAAAGGCAGCCACGCCTCACTCACGTGGTTCTGTCCCGGCCTCTCTTTCAGGCTACACATTGGTCCCTTGCCCGTCTTTTTAGCTCTGCCTTCAAACACCTGCAAACGGAACCATTTCTCACTTCCCTGCTAGTCCAAGCCCTCACCTCCTCTTGCCTGGACTGGCACAGTAGCCCCCTAATGGGGCTCCTCCTGCCCTGGCCGCCCCCAGACAGCCCTGAGTGAGGCTGCCACAATGTCAATCTGATCATGTCCCTCCTTCACCAACAACCTGCCGTGGCTCCCATCTCCCTTGGCGAGAAATCCAGAGTCATGACGTGACCTGTTACGGGCTTTGGGAATGCCTTCCCCGCCCCACACGTGTAGAGCCAACGCAATTTGATGCTAAGAGTCAAAGGGCCAAGTGGTGTTCCTTAGATCTGCATCAGCTCTCTGAAAGTCAAGCAAGACAGGCACGTGTGTAATCTGAGTCCTGCCTTGTTTGGCCTCTCCACCCCCAAGTGCATCAGATCAGTGTGCCTTGCGCATGGGGTGACATGGGACACGGTTTCCCAAGATGCTGACTGTTAAAACCAAGCTGTCAGCCACCTTCTGAAAGCCACCCATGCCTCTGAGACGAGGCTCCTCACATCCCTGGCCCAAGCACACATGAGGATCGACTTTATCTCATATGTGCTTGAAGACATATATGGGGGTCTATTTTATTTTAAAATGTTTTTCTGATACAAAGAACACATATCTTTGTGGAAACCACAGAAAAGTAAAAAGAGGAAAATAAAATCAGCCCTGATCTCACCACCTACACATGACTCCACTGCTAACATTTTATTACAGTCCCAGGAAACCTCCTACAGGAGTAGCAGCTGGTATTGATCAACCACGTGCAATGTGCCTGGCCCTGGCAGAGGCGCCGTGTGCTCTCCAGCTCGGGTCCACACGCTGGTGCTGGCGGTCCGGTCATCGGTGATGGGAGAGGAGCTGGCACAGAATGTAAATCAACTTGATCACTGTGATGTCTAGTTCAGCGGGCGTTGTCTGGGTGGCAAGACTTTCTAGTGAAGGAAGCTTGTGCCTTGATTTGCTTTATGGAGTCAACCCCTTATCTCAGTGTGGACCAGTCCAAAGAGTTGGCAGACTAGCCCGGGTCCTTGCAGCAGCCCCATGAGGGAGACGCCATCCCCTTTTCACAGAACGTGGCTGAGGCCAGGCGTGCTCCTGGGACCTGCCTAGATGCAAACTCCAGAGAAAGATGGGGCGGGAATTCCATCACTGAGCCAGGCCGGAGACACCTCCTTGTGCTCTTTGTATCGTTCAGGGCTAACCACTGGCTTGCCCAGATTGGGGGGACTAAACCCAGGTAAACAAAAATGAGGTCCAGGGCCAATGATTTTTATTCAAAACAGCTGCATGTATTTTACTTTTTCTAACTGCAGGGTGAAAGACTTTCTCATTTACTACTAATTTCAGTTATTCAGGGTAATGGAGAAAGCTTTGTGAGTTCCTCAAAAGCACAGTCAACAGTTTATGGAAATTAAGTCAAAACCCAGAGCCCTTGGTAATGTTCCCTTATAGAATGGATTCTCTAAGGACACCAAGGAATGGCTGTCCCACTGTGGCTGGGTTTGTATGTTTCTGGGTTCAGATGCTGATGGAGAGAACAGGACTCTTTGAATCCCAATTTCAGATTCTTAGGAAAGAGACTCAGATCATCCCTGGAGCAGCTCAGGGACCACCCACGGCTCCCTCTTCCGCCGGGGAAGCAGGTCTTGGTTAAGATCTCCCTTCCGTGGCTCTAGTCACAGTTGACTCAGACTGCACTATCATAAGACCCAGGGGCGCTATTTCTGTAAGGTGGGGGGCTTCCTTCATCACCTCTACACTCTCTACTCCTATTTGGGGACCTTGATGTAGGTAGTAAAACTTTGTCAAGACATAGACTGACTGGAACCGCGAGTTAAGGTTGGGGATAAAAGAGCTGCGGCCCAATGGTGGTTAGCGTCTAAAGAGGCTGGTACGATTAAAGAATCGAGGAAGCCTACCCAGCGATCGCGAAGGCAGAATGAGAGACAGCAAAGGGACTACTAGGGAATAGTAGATGAAAATATCTTGAAATACAAATAAGTATTTCGGAGTTCAAAGTAGACATTTCACAGTCAGCGTTTGGTCCTCAGAAAAAGAATCACAATCTGTCAAGTAAAAGAGAAGAGGGTTATGGGTCTTCTTTCTTTAATAACCTTTTTTTTTCCTTTTAGAGTAACTCTAGGTTTACTGAAACGTTGTGAAGACAGTGCAGAGTTCCCGCATGCCCTCACTCACATCTTTACTGCGGAACACCTGTCACAACCAGGGAACCTACACTGGGACGTGACCATGAACTAAACCGCATAGCTGATTCTGATTTCACCGGTTTGTTTTCTCGTGTCCCTGTTCCATTCCAGGATCCCGTCCAAAACACCCCATTACATTTAGTAGTCATCATGTCTGCTTAGCCTCCTCTGACCCGCGACAGTTTCTCAGACTTTCCTTGTTTTGAGGCCTTGGTAGTTATGAGGAGTACTGGCCAGGTATCTGGTAGAATGTCCCTCAGCGTGGGTTGGTTCGAGGTTTTTCTCATGGTTAGACGGGGCTCATGGATTAGGGGGAGGAAGGCCACAAAGATAAGGTGCTGTTCTCGTTGTGTCTTATCAAGGGTAAGTACTGTCAACTGCTGGAGTTGACCTTGATCACCTGGCCAAGGTAACGTTCACTCATTTATCCACCGTCAAGCTGCCTGTGCCCTTTGCATACTGCACTTTTTGGAAGGAAGTGACTGGTCAGCCCACGCACAGGGAGCGGGGAGGTGTGTTCCACCCACCTCAGAGGGGAGTATCTGATGGATATTTAGGATTCTGTGTAGGAGATTTTTCCCTTCTCCCTCATTTGTTTGTTTATGTCAGTGTGGACTCGTGGATGTTTATTTTATACTTTGGGATGTGATTCAATATTGCATTATTTATGTTGCTCAGATTGTTTCAGCCTTGGACATTGGAAACTCTTTCTGGTGGGCTCCTGTGTCCCTTTGATGGG
Source organism: Avahi laniger (assembly GCA_963575035.1). NCBI lineage: Eukaryota > Metazoa > Chordata > Mammalia > Primates > Indriidae > Avahi > Avahi laniger. Next base: position 28,012 of record CAUYSK010128945.1, read on the forward strand.
TCCCCATTGTTTTGGTTTTTAAGCAATACCTTACTCCTGGCACTGCAGATACTCCAGGCTAATTGTCTTGCATAGTCTCTCTCTGCCTTGGTTGTAGAATGAGCCATTTCTCCAAGGAGCCCTGGTTCCCCTCATTGGAGAATAAATAGAAAAACCAACAACTGAGCACTAGGTGGGTCGCTCTGTTTTGAAGGCTGCTTCCTAATGAGATGATCTTGACAGCAAACTGTACAGCCGAAAACCCAGCCCTGCATCTGCTCAGAGGAACAAATTACATTCAGTGACAGGAGTTTATTAGGTTTGTGTTCTGGTTTGGAAAAGGCAGTGCCATTAGGCTCTGCAAATATTTGAAGAACACAGCATGTCATGGTCAGCAGGGAGGGCATGTTCTGAGTCAAGGCTACTCTGGGTGAACTCCTTAGAATGACACTTTCCCTGAAATAGTCTTTGTCAGGGGAACTTCTTTTTTTTTTTTTTTTGAGACAGAGTCTCACTGTGTTGTCCGGGCTAGAGTGCCGTGGCATCAGCCTAGCTCACAGCAACCTCAAACTCCTGGGCTCAAGCAATCCTCCTGCCTCAGCCTCCCAAGTAGCTGGAACTACAGGCATGCGCCACCATGCCTGGCTAGTTTTTTTCTCTATATATATTTTTAGTTGTCCAGATCATTTCTTTCTATTTTTGAGTAGAGATGGGGTCTCGCTCTTGCTCTGGCTGGTCTCAAACTCCTGACTTTGAGTGATCCACCCGCCTCGGCCTCCCAGAGTGCTAGGATTACAGGCGTGAGCCACCGCACCTGGCCATCTGGGGAACTTCTAATGCTTCTTTTTCTTTTTTCAAATGGGCTGGTTAAACTTGGTCTGATTATTATGCTAAGGCTCAGTACTTTGCTTAGGGGAAGCTGACCCACAGATGGGCATCGTAGCACCATGCCTACTTCTAAGTTACATGCATTCCTTTCTGCTGGGTGCAGGGCTGGAGGGTGAGGCAGCATTTTCACACTGGCAGCATGGCAAAGGCTCCAAAGCTTTCAGGGAGAAAGAGAGGGGACGTTTGATAAGCGCAGTGTTCCTTCCCTTTAGCTACTGTGATTGTCCAAGCCCCAGACCAGACTGACTGCTCCAGGGACGATGATCCCAGAAGACCCAATCTAGGCTCTGGGTGTACGTGGTTGAAAACTCTGAAGAAGCACTTGTGTGGCACAGATGCCATATAAAGAACAGAGCGATCTGGTAGTGCCAAGTGAAACTACACTGTGGAATTTTAGAAATGGAATATTGAGCCGCCATCCCAGGAAGCTCCCATTAGAGATCCAGCAAACCTTAACGTGAGGTTGGGTTCAAGGTACCAGAACTGTGCTCACCCATGCAGGTAGTTGATGTAAATGTCTCAAGTGATGTGGGCACACTTGCTATTCTTGTGTCCTCAAATTGGACTCCCTCCTCCAAAGGTTAATTGAGCATCTCCTACAGGACAGTAAAATGCCTGTAGGTGGAGCTCAGGGGGGAATTACCTGGCTTGTTAGCCACAGGGGGCCCCTTGCACCATCGTTCTCTCTGACATGCAATTACACCCTCCTTTTTCCCTGGTTCCTCGTAACTTAAAATCCTCTTTACGATGATTTTACAAAGACCAGAGATTGCAATATTCGTTTGAGGTATTATCTCACATTCAGACCATCCCTGGCTGCAAAACAAATAAAGCATGTTAATGATTCTCCTGGGAGCTTAAGCCTCTAGCAGCACGTGGCCCAGGTGTCGCACCCCAGCCATGAGGGAAGCACAGGATGGCTCACCCACGTCCAGCACGGGTCCAGCCCAGACTCGGGGTGGTGCTCCCTTATCTCAGTTTTTCACAGTTTTGCTGCTGTGGGAAATATTTGGGGCCTAATACAAAGCAAAGCTGGGAGAAGGTATGATCCATCTCTGTCAGAATGGGATACAGACTGGGAAATAAGTTACGTTCCAGCGCCATGCTCGGTGTTGCTTTGGAGTTGTAATATGAAATTGCTGCCCTGCCTGGGCTGCACCCGGGAGTGATGCTCACCATCTCGGGCCGGCAGCTTTGCAGCGGGAAAAGACGGCAGAGCCACTTGTCCAGGGCATTCAGGTAGTAAAGTCCCTGAGCTCTGAGGTGCCAGATCTAAGGAAGTATTTTTCCCTTCGTGTCAAAGAAGGGTGTGAATACTGGCTTCAGGCAATGGGATGAAATGATAGTACCTCTCTGCCAGTACACTTCCCAGATGCTCAGAGTACGCAGGGATACAGCTCCACTGCATTTATAAAGTGAAACGTATTTATGATAGATCTCTGCTGTATTTTTTGAAATATTTCAACATGACATAGTAAATAGAGCCAGCCTAATTCCATGAAACTTAATTTACCCAAAGCCTAAAGGATGTTATATTCTAAAAGTTCAGCATTCTGTTTTTATACAACTGTAATTCATTTTATAATGTATTCAGTTTTATTTCAGAGAAGAATCCCTTGCATTTCAAGAAAAGCAGATAATTGTTTGATGGAACAGGCATGTTTTTAACATTATCTTCCAAAGTGATGTCATTACGGTTTTTTTAATTCAAGCTTTTAAAATCGGCATGAAGTGTGAAGTCAGTTCTACGAGGATTGTTAACAACCATGGCCGCGCCCCAGCGCTCCTGCGCCCCCTCCCTGCTCCCACAGGCACCCCCAGCCCTTCTGACAGGGTACGACAGCTGAGCCCTGGCTCCCTTCCTTTCTTAGACATCTTCAGTTTTTCCTGGACTTAATAATTGTCTTAATTGTAATTTTTCTTAGTTCATGTATTCAAACCCCTCAGGTAGCTGGCATCTCCCGGAGCCCCCTGGGGCAGATGAGCAGCCCTGAAGCCTTCCTGGGGTCCCCCTTCTCCCCCACTGCAGAGACCCGCCTTGCTCTCGCCTGTGTCCCACCCCGTGACTTTCTCTTTCTTCCCCTGCGACTCACTTGCTTGGACAGAGCATACCCCCTCCCCCTGCCCCACAATAGCTTCTGGAAAAAGTATACATGGGAGGCAAACTTTTGGAAGGCCTTGAATATTGAAAATATCCTTCTTTTAAACACAACTTGATTGACAGTTTGATTGAGTCCTAGGACAGAAATCGTTTTCCCTCCCAACTTACCGTGCCACGTCTTCTAGCTTTCCGTGGGGTTGAGAAGGCGAAGGCCGGAAGCTCGCAGGCTCTTTTCTCTGTCCCCAGCGGTGTTCAGTGACATGCCCCGCAGGTCTTCTCCCACCTTCTGCGCTGTCTCCACCTGATGGGCTCTTTCGGTCTTGAAACTGGGACCTGTCAGCTCTGAGATTTCTGCTGTCCCCTCTTTCTGGAACCACTATTACTTGAATGTTGGACCTTCACTCTTTAAGTCTCTTCTCCTGTACTTTCCGTACCTTTATCCTTCCGTTCTGCCTTTGTGGTACATTTCCCTAACTTGACCTGTCAGTTAGTGACTTTTTCATTTCTGCTTTCATGTTTTTAATTCCCAGAACTTCTCTTTTGTTCTGTGACTGTCTTTTTTATAACATTTCCATTCTGTTGTTTCATGGATGTAGTTTCTTCTCCCATCTTTCAGAGAGTATCAGTGGAAAAAAGGCTTTTCTCCCCCCTCTCTGTCTCTGCATTGTCTTTGTTTCATCTGTGTTCTTTTTGTGCCTTTGTTTTGACCTCTTCATATTAGAGGCCTGCGTTAAGGTCTGGTGTTCCGCAGTTGTATGAGTGGGCGCTAGGAGTTGGCTGGGAGCCGTGACCACCGAGGTGAGATCTTATCACCGTGCAGGCCCCCTGGATGGCCGGCTGAGTGGGCTGCTTTGTTGAGAGCCCTAATTTCAGGAACTCTAGGTTTTCTTCCTTGGGCTGGTCAGATTCCTGAGAGACCACCCTGGGTCTCCTGGCTGGTGTGCGCTCGGTGGCACTCTACTGTTTTTCCGTGTTTGGGAGCCCAGGAGAGGAAGAAAGCTGGGACACACAGATCATCCTTCCCTTAATTCCTTTGTTTTCCATGTAGAGGTTGAGTATCCCTAGTCCCCAGATCCTAAATGCTCCCAAATCTGAAACTTTTTGAGCGCTGCTGACGTGACTGAAAGTAAATGTTCACTGGAGCCATCCGGAATTAATTAGGGATGCTCAACCGGTAAGTATAATGCAAGTATTCCAAAATCTGAAAACATCCGGAATCCAAAACACTTCCGGTCCCAAGCATTTTAGATAAGGGATACTCAGCCTGTAGTCACTATGCCGTGAGCCATGCCAGGTACCCTGTTTTGCCTCATCCAGGGACTAAAATCTTGTGTCCCACCAAGTTCAGGGCGACACAGTTGCTAGCACTGTAAGTGGAACTGTGAATGAACTGAGTGAATTGCTTACGATCTAGACTTTCAGCCAGCCTGTGCTGGGCCCTGCCCTCACCCCAGCTTCCAGAAGGACCTGTTGCCGCACTTCCTGATCTGCTTCGCAAGGCAGGGAGGCGGCAGCCCTCGGACTGGTGTGCTTGCCACCATCGGGCAGGTCCGCCATCTTTCACAGTTGCTCCTCGGGGGTCGTGCAACACCTGCCTTTCCCATTTCACTCATTTATACCTTTTCCTCACAACCTTGCTCGATGTCTTTTTTTCCCTCCAGCTCTGTTTTGTGATGTTCTGGACCCCCAACGTTTCTGAGAAAATTTTGATAGACATCATTGGAGTGGACTTTGCCTTTGCAGAGCTCTGTGTTGTTCCTTTGCGGATCTTCTCTTTCTTCCCAGTTCCAGGTAAATAAAAATAGAGAATGAAAGAAACATTCCTATTTATCGTCATGCTCGATTTTTCTCTGGGAGTGTTTGCAATCACGTCACGAACAAAAATGTAAAATTTCACAGTGGATTACAAAGATCTAAAGACATTAGCTAGTAGGATAAAGTTTCAAGAAATGAGTCAAACAGGTATGTTATTTTTTAAAGCGCAGTGATTGTAAACATAGTAAAAAAGAAAACAGATCTGAAAAGACAGCATGTGGCGTTTTGAGAGGACAATAGAACTACCCTCTGTCTTAATTGTGCTGGTGGTTACACAAATCTACGCATGTATTAAAATTCTTAGAACTATACAGCAAAAAAACAATTTTATAGTATGTTAATTTAAAAAGTGAAGTGGAAAAAGAAAATAGAGTGAGCTTACTGCTGAAACCTGGAGATGTACACAGAGAACTGCTGGAGACAGGAAGACTCCAGTGCAAGCTGAGGCCAATGGCGTATGGTCAGAAAGGAAAATGCCCGTGGCCAACACATAAGCCAGTTTGAAAATTACCAAGCTGACAAAGCAGTCTGAGCTATACTACACAGAAGTCAGGTAGTTCTAGATTAAACAAGAAAAGCAGGTTGCAGGATGGCTAATCAGTAGGCGACCATTTCTATAACAAATGGATAGGAAGTATACATGTATATCTTCATTATTGTGTGTATATGGTAAGTGCTTGTGTAACTGTAATCTGTTTCTAGAAGTAACTCAGCAAGCTAGTAACAGTGGTTGCCTGTGGGAAGCGGGACAAGGGGGTGGGAAGTCACAACTGGGAGAAAGACCTTCGCACTGTATTCCCTTTGTACCTTTTTAATTCTATACCAAGTGTATGTCAGCTAGACAAAAATCAATCGCAAAAAAAATCCACCTAAATCATTAATCCGAGAAGTCAGAATCTACAAAGCCACAGTTAGGTTAAGAAAGGAGCCATGGAGCTAGTCCTGGCCAGGGCCAGTGGTGCACCCTGCTAGCCCTGTGCTGTCCCCAAGGAGGACCACAAGCAGCCCTGCTCTTAGACACTGAGCACTCCTGGAGGCCAGGTCTTGTGGCGTCACTGTCAGGGCTATGGCAGAAATGGAAGAATGGCTGGAACATCACTGCACTAGGATGGTGCCTGGACTTTGCTGGGTGGACACTGCGTGAGCCAAGCTCTGGAAAGTGACACTGCCTAGAGGAAGCTGCACTTGAAGATTAAGACACCTAGGATTCGTTTCCCATGTTCTTGAGCTGAGGGTCCTGGAGAGCCCCGCTGGGAGCAGGCTGTCACTGGGTGTGTGACTGGCCTTTAATCTCCTCTTGCCTGCACTTCTGGCCTGCAAGATGAGGGGCTTTCCAGGCAGCTGCTACTCCGGCCAGTATGGTCTGGTTTGGACCAACTAGATCAGCATATGACTGTGGATCTGTCTGTGCCTAAGGGAAGAAAGTAAACTTCCTAAGTACAAGGCTTCCAGCCTGAGGAAGGCAAGACACTGTTAGACCCGGATTCTTCCTTCTAAACAAATATTCCCTGGAAAGGAGTTATTATCCCAGGAGTGAGCACTTCCCCCTCCTAGAGCCCTTGTCTGGTGCCACCCACTGAAGGTGAAGGGCCCCTCCCTTCAAGGTCCCCACCTGGCCTGCACTTCCTCAAGCCCTTTCCAGCTTCAGATAGGATCTAGATGCTCGGGGCACTTCCTACTGACAAGTGCAAGGCTGTGTCCCGCACATGCCCTTATGCAGCGATCCCTGCTGTCCCCTGTGCCCTGCACTCCTGCTCAGGGGCACACGTCATTGTGAAATAACATGCACTGCTGTGGCTGCACGATGAAGGAAGGAGCGAGGGGCGGTCAGGGCAGCTTGCAGGGAATAGAGTAGTCCCCTCTCCTGGCCCACCACACTGGTCCCCACACCTCTCAGACACAGGAGGGGAACATGGCTCTGGTCTCAGCTTTTCTGCTCACCAAGCTTCAAACAAGAGCCCTGTGAGGGTACAGCTCTTCTCTGAGTTTTCTCTGCATGAGATGTATGCTCAGAGGTGGAGGCCGGGCCGGGGATGGGGCAGGACCATCTGCTCGGGAGATGGCGGTCACGGTGGCACAAGCAGCCTGCCTGCGGCCAGCCGTCTGGATCCAAAGGGCTCTGAGAAGGCGGAAGCCCAGGTGGGGACAGGGGCTGGGCCACAACAGCAAGGCCTGGGTCCCCACCAGCCCCTGAACCTCGGCTATGCTACTCTGGCCGAGGCAGGCATCACTGACCGCCCTGTGCTCTTCCCGCAGTCACTGTGAGGGCCCATCTCACCGGGTGGCTGATGACACTGAAGAAGACCTTCGTCCTGGCACCCAGCTCCGTGCTGCGGATCATCGTCCTCATCGCCAGCCTCGTGGTCCTGCCCTACCTGGGGTATGTCACCAGGGGATTTGGGGCTGTGGGTCCTTCTGCCACTTAAGTACCCTGTCCAGAGGTACGTCTTCATGTGAAATCTCCAAGCATCTCTAGCATTAGAGATTCGGAATGATGTTTTGTTTTTCTGCCTGAGCACCAGGATGAGGCTCTTGAGATCCATTCTAGCAAAGTATTTTTGGGGTCATGCCGATGTACAAGTAATGCTCAAGAGTGCCTACCACCGCAGGTGGGCTCGGGGCACACACTGGGAGGTGAACACAGAAGGGAGGAAGGCCACAGTTTCTGTCCTCAGGGAGCTCTGTCTCCTGGGGGAGGAGCGCGGGAAGTGCTCTGGGATCCACGTGCTGTGGGGGGGTGCGGCTCAGCCCCGAGTTCCAGGCCTCCCATGCAGAAGGATTGTTGTCATTAGGTGCAGCCCTCATGGAAGCTGGCAGAGCAAGGACGCTGCTGGTCTCCGCCCTCTCTAGGCCACACTCTTGGCATTGACTTTGTTGTGCCCCAGCTGGGCTTTGACAGATGTGCGTTCTCATCCTCAGGGTACATGGTGCCACCCTGGGCGTGGGCTCCCTCCTGGCTGGCTTCGTGGGAGAATCCACCATGGTCGCCATCGCTGCGTGCTACGTCTACCGGAAGCAGGTAAGACGGCGCCGCTGCGGTGCACGGGGCACCAGGGTCGGACAGTGGAATGCATTGGTCAGGGTGGTCTGGCTGAGGGGCCTGATGGAAGTTGGAAGAGAAAGGGGGACAGCACATAGAGACAGCCCTCTTGAGGAGTTTGTTCTAAAGGAGAGAGAGGTGTGGTCATGGATTTCAGAAAACCAGTTAAGATGGGGTGAAGTTCAGCTTGCTGTGCCGGGAAGTGATCCAGCAGACAGGAGATGCCGGCTGGGGTGGGGGACAGCAGCGGGGGGGGCGCTCACACAGGTACTTTTCGGATGGCTGCGTTTCCTCAGTGAAGCAGGAAGCCAGATCCTCCGCTGAGGAAAGAGCTCTGCTGGAGTTTGGGAGAAAGAGGAGGGCGTGCGAAACAGCGGACTGGGGAAACAGAGTGTGACAGCCAGATTGTTTGGGCGGCCTGTGACGTGCACGTCAGGACACTGGCCATGCCCCAGCCACAGGCTGCCCCAGCCATGGCAGCCCAGGGGTGCAGCTGAGATCGGTGGAGATTTGGGCCTAAGCATAGTCAGGCTGTTGCCTGGCAAGCAGGATTAAGGAAAAGCAGGGCCAGGAAGTGATTACAATTATTGAGCTTTTTATTTAAGCTGATGAAAGAGGTGAGGGGGGCATCAAAGTGACCATGGCGGAAGGACGAAAGGACCAGTGGATTGGGGACCAGGAGGTGGTGGGTGGAGGACGGTGGATAATGACAAGGTCTGCGGTGAGCCCAGGAGTTGCTGAGGTGGGGCCAAGGGCCTGATCCCTGAGAGGCCACTTACTGCAAGGACGGGCAACAGGGGAGGAAAGTCACCAGTAATTCGGACAGCCAGTGAATGAGGAAGAATGACAGCAAGCCCAGAGCTGTCCCAGAACAAGGAGAAATACTCTGATAACATGACATTCCAGGCTCAGGGCTTTAGGGAGGAGGAAGGGAAAAGAGCCTACAGGGGACCATGAGGCATGAGTGAGAGCACAGCCTCCCCCCATTTGAAATGGCAGGGTGGGGACTGTCTGGGGCAGGGAGGTGGGACACGATGTCCCCTGAAGTGCCAGGCACACAGCAGGTGCACAGATAACCAAACTGAAAGGAACGTGCGAACTAAGAGGCAGCCTCAACGAGGTCGCCCCAACCACAAATGAGACCCTGGTGGCCTCCCCTTGCTTGTGGTTCTATGGTGTGTCCCTGTCCTCAGCCCCACACTGATGAGTCTTCTCTGGTCTAGAAAAAGAAGATGGAGAACGAGTCAGCCACAGAGGGGGAAGACTCCGCCATGACTGACATGCCTCAGACAGAGGAGGTGACAGACATCGTAGAAATGAGAGAGGAGAATGAGTAAGGCACGAGACGCCATGGGGCACTGCAGGGACAGTCAGGACGACACTTCAGCATCATCTCTTCCCTCTCCCATCTATCGTGTTTTGTTTTTTTTTTTTTTGGTCATGAAAGAGGCCTTGATTCAAAGGTTTCGTGTCAATTCTCCGGCATACTAGGTATGCTCACACTGACGTGGGGACCTAGAGAAAGGTCTTTACTGTTGCTTTGTGAAAACAAGCCAAACTGACTTCATGCCCCTGCTTCCTGAAAGCCCAAAAGACACAGCTGCCTTGTGGTCGAAGTTGTGTCCTTCTCCCTCGGACAATCTCCACTTGGAACCAAAGGACTGTGGCTGTGCCAGCACCTCTTGGTCACCCTGTCCAGCAGGCTACACACTCTCTCCTGTCCCTTTTCATCTCTTTTGAGAATCAACAGGTTAAAACTCCGCTTCCTTCGATTTGCTTCCCAGTCACATGGCTGTGCAGAGATGTAATCCTGGTGGCCTAGTATGTTGCCCCTCTGCCATGGAGGTGTAAACTGTCTGCTACACACATGCAGAAGGCGGCGGCAGCCTGGAGTCGCCGTGCACACCGAGGATCAGAGATCTGGGACCACGCCGGGCCGATGATGTATGGAAATAATCCGCAGAAAGGTTTGAGATGCCATGGGAGTAGCAAACTGACACGGTCGAAGGATAGCATTTCTCGTTGTGTTTTCCTAGATTCGAGTGAGCTGTCGGTTCTCACTCCCCACCGTGTACATACATGAGCTAACTTTTCTAAGTTGTCACAAGCGCGCATCTCCAAATTCCAGCATCCTTCCGCATGACTTCCCCCAAAGGCTTGCTTTTCACTCGCCTTTCCTGAAGATGGCACCAGAGCGAGTGAAATGGAGCATTCTAACTTTACATTTTAGTTTTACAGTGAACTGAAGCTTTAAGTCATAATCTAGCATTCTAATGCCAGGTTGCTGTATTGTAACTTTTGAAGTAGATGTATTACCTGGTTCTGCCGTGCTTAGTCCTAACCGTGCAGTTCCGGTAATCCAGTGTTCTGTGGTACACCCCTCTCACACCACATGATAAAGCAAGACATTTTCTAACGATAGCAAAGTCACTATGTGATACTCCCTGAAATAACGCATTTGAAATCCATTTAGTGCAGTATATTTTTCTAAGTTTTGGAAAGCGGGTTTTTTCCTTTAAAAAATCATGGACACAGTTCACTAAATTGTTGATTTAGTCAAAATTCCTAGACTGAAAGAACCTAAACAAAAAAAATATTTTAAAAATATAAATATATGCTGTATATGTTATGTAATTTATTTTAGGCTATAATACATTTCCTATTTTCGCATTTTCAATAAAATGTCTCTAATACAATACGGTGATTGCTTGCGTGCTCCACATACCTGCAGCTGAAACGTATTGTATCAATGAGAATTGTACCTTATTGGCAGCAGTTTTACAAAGTCCATCATTTGCATATGAATGTAATGGTCAGTAAATGACAAGAGAACTATTTTTCATTATGGGTAACCTGGGGACAAATGGGCCCACTGGTGTAAACAATAGTGGGAATGAAAGTGTAAGCTGGAAGGGGCAAAAAAGAGAAAGAAAAAGGCAGGTCTTTTAAAAGTGTCTTGTTTTCAGTGCTATGTAATCATATTGTTCTTTATAGAAAAGAAGAACGTAAGGGCATAAAGTTAGCTGTGAACACAACAGGGCTGCATTCACATTTCTGGATACCTACTGCCTTCGGGCATGCCCACCATGGGGACATGTCCTTCGTGCTTCTCAGAGTGGCTTTTCCTCCATTTATACGTATGTATCTGAAAATTAAGATACGCAGCTATTTTGCAGTGATTTCAGGGGCAGAGCTAAGAGGATAGAAAAAAAAACCCATCTAATTGTATTAGCTTTTTAAAAGTACATGACTAGAAAATTAAACAGCAGTATTTTTAAACAGATGTGACTCTTTCATGCTTCTGGGGTTGGAGCTTAAAGATCAAATTGAAAAAGCAAATCTTTTCCCTCCAAGTTCAGGAAAGATAAGCTAGAGCCTCTTCGTTATGCAACAAAAATATGTAATTATAACTCCAGAGACACCTTCAGTGATAAAGATTAATGGGCTATTTCGTTAGAGTTTCTGAGAACACAGGAAGCAATGCCAGACTCAGGCCACGAAGGTGTGATTTTTGCAGGACTTGTTCAAACTTTGACCTTGAAGCATATAATCCTTCATAAGTTGCCTTCACTTGGGTTGCTTAAGTCACAGCCTAACAAACAACTCCTAAGGGAAAACTTAGAGCTAGTCTATTCTTCTGCATCTGTTTTAACCAAGAATTCTATCATCCAGATAGACGCATAAGAGATCAAACCGGGGGAGCAAATTTCTCCTTTCTGCTTTTCAGAGTTGTTAGGGGCAATCCTTTGACTTTGCTGACCAAAGAAATGTTCTCCCATCCTTGTCTATTTTTCACTGCAGGAGTGCAGCTGACAGATCCATTTAGAAGGGCACCAGGCCTGTGAGATTCTCATGTCAAGGACCACAGAAAGACCAAGTGTGACTTTCTCAAAGTTGAGTGATTGCTTGTAGACAAATACAATCTAAAAATATAAGGGCATTAAAGCAGTTTTTCCTTTAATGCTGAGAAATAAGTTTGGGCAGTTCAAAGCATAGATAGCAAGTAAATAAGGATTTTCTCTGAGCAAGCTGAGGTCAGATCAACTCCTTCAGTGGCCCCTCTTGTTTTTTCATTTTGTTTTTTTGAGGAGCACACGGGAGGTCATTCTAAATGTGCAATTACCATTTGTTCTGCACCGACCTACAGAGATCTCAGCAGCTCAGGGCATCAGTAAGACACTCAAGAACTGAGCAAAAAGAACTAGACGAGGCTTGCTCCAGGAAAGTCATAATAGGATTGGACCCGCTGGCCACGTGGCTTGGGGAGTGCTGAAGGATTTGCACGTTGGCAGGAAACCCTCACTCTTTTGGGATTCTTTAATTTGGGGCATGGAAGGCCACTTGTTTGCATCTCTGGGTAAAAGCCAGACACTCCTCGTCACTGCCTGTGTTGGGCCTTGTCTTGTGCCGGAGTTACTCTTCTTTTTGTTTTTTGTTTTGTTTTGATTGTTAGCATTAGCAGGTAGTTTGGTTGGGAAATATCCATGGATACCTGATTCTCTAAGAAACTAAAACATTTATAATAACATTAGTTTAGGATACAGCAGATGGGGCTGAGGAAAGCTTCATTACAATAGCAAAGCACTTTATACTTCACTGAGTCCTCCCAGTAAATAATCTTGGGTGGTGCAGGGGGCGGGAGCCTGGGGGCTCCCAGGACAGTGAGGGGACTGGGCCACGTTCTCCAGACTCCTGGCTGCGTCCCAGCCCGGCCAGCTCCATGTCCTCACTCCCCATCTGGATCTCTCAGGGTTGGGACAGGACAGCCATTATGTGTCCCGGCTATCAGAAAAGTTATCAGATTATGTCTTTAGAGTGAAAAATGTCACCAGCTCCCTACCCTCTTAATTGTTCCCCAAGTGGGGACTGTTTTCTTCTGGGGGGAAAGGGTGAGGGTTTCCAAATCACATTTTGGTTTCCAAAATCACATCAATTTAAAGGCTCAGTAGCTTTCTGAGCCTTTAAATTTTTTTCCTTCGAACTGAAGGTGGGAGTGAAGAGAGTGTGTGTGTGTGGTGCAAAATAGAAAATATATTGTTGTGATTAAATTACATTCCCTGAGAACTATTTTCTTGTATTTAAACATCTTTCTACTCCAGAATCTCTCTTGGCAGACCAGTGCCCTGGACAGCATGTGCTGGTTTGTTCCAACTTCCAGCTGCGCTGACTTCTACACTTAGGATGAGGTCTTCATCAATCGAACCAGTGCACAGGCCAGGAAGAGGGGTCTTCTATGTTCTAAGTCCTGCCCCTGCCATTTTTGTAACCAAAATGACACTGCAGCATGTGGGAGGGCTTTGAGAGACGCGGCGTGGAAGTCAGCCAGCTGCTCCTGCTGCCCTTTGTCGGCGCCTCACACCCAGCCCTCTGACAGCTCGTGTATAAAAAGCATTTAAACTGTAGAAAAGCATGTTTTTGAGCAACATGTTTGGTGAGCATTCGAGATACTCCTCTGTGTGGTTATTTTGAATCTCTATTTCTGTCATTTGAAGCAGCAAAACATCATGTGACTCATCAACTGATGTAACCACACATAAAACAGGATGTAGAGAAAATCTGAAGAGAAATCTGAAGAAAAATCTGAAGGCCCTGTTGCCTGCCCTTTCAAAGGCAAAATGTCTAAAACTGATTACACAAATGTTCAAAAGGAGAGAAATTACATTATGTAATCAAAATAACCCAAACTCTACTCAGATGTCGGAAAAGGTGTAACAAATCATATAATGTATTGCCTGATCGCAAAAGGAAAAAAGAATGAAGAAGTGATGAGACCTTGTTTTAAGTTTAGACCTCATTTTCTTCTCAGGAGGGAAGGGTAGATCTATTAGCTGCTGCAGCTCTCTGCTAGGAAAAGCACCAAAGGTGGGCCTCCAAAATCATTAAAAATATATATATATATATATTATTTTTGCCAAGTCCAAGTGGTTCCAGGAAAATTATAAGCCAATACCTTCAAAAATATTTAATTTTAGTGATAATATTTTTTCCTCCACTTCATTTGCAGTCAACCAGGGTCTCTAAAAGACTGCATAAGATATATGCACTTTCATAGATTCAGCAAATGTTTTTTATATGGTACCTCTAAGGCCATGTATCTTAAAGTGCACTTTACTAACAAGACTTGACATCAGCTTCTGCAACACGTATATAAAAGCGCACAAGAACTAGGAACCCTTCTCTCTCCAGGGGTACAAGTTGTTCCCTAAGGTTAAAGAAGGGGGCAGGTGGGGACAGACCAGCTAAAAATGGCTGTACCTTTCACTGTACAACTTTGCGGAAATTCAGTGACATGGAGACTGGTCATTACTGTAAGATTTAGAGGCAGATACTCCCCAACTATAAGCCAGAGACAGGAAACAGCGCCTCGGAGTTGGGAAACATTACAGCCAGGTGGATGCCAGTTCCCTTAGGTGTGGGGCTGTGAACATGGGGGGACCCACAGTTTGGCTGAACCAACTACTGAAGGCAAAGTTCAAACTGCTCTTGCGTAACAAAGGAGGTACAGGGTACACATCAACACCAATCATCCAGCACCCCACAGCATTGGCATGTGACCGTGAAGTGGGCCCATTACCCCAGGGGTGCCACATCCCCAAGGCTTGCCGTGGCTCTCCTGGATTCAACGACACATTTTGGTTTGCTTAATCATGTACTGATCCTGTAACTGTCTACAGTTGGTATGACCAAGAAGCTAGTCAAAGGGCTTCAGAAAACCGGACAGAGCCACACACAAGATTCTCTTCCACAACAAGCCAACGCTCATTTGTTTAAGGAGAGTGTCCAAGCTGGAGGCCTGGGCCCACGCCATGACCTCCCCATCACTCACACCCGTCCGGCCTTACCTTGCTCATCTGTCCAATGGGAGGCTTGGGCCAGTATTGCTAAGGCTCCTTCCTGGTCTAAAATTTGATGTATGATCTAGGATTTAGAACACGGTACAGAATCCTACAATGGAGGAATAAAATTACCTCATTCTTCATTTCGGATCTGAACATTAGCAGTGATTCAGATTTTTCTTTTTTTTTTTCTTTAGCAAAAGTAAGTCTGCTGGGAGTCATTCCTCTACATGTGCTGTGGCCATCAGCTCATGGGCTTTTCTGTTTCACATCAAAATTGGGTTTAAACTGTTGAAACCAATCACATCAAAATATTTGTGTAGCCTTTGATTAAAACTGACTGCAGAGGTCAGTATAAAATATATGTTGCATTTAAACAAGTGCTGTTTATGTATTTACTAGGTGGAAGTTTTTGCATTGTTCAGAGCATTTATGTATGCTTTTTTGTTGTTTTGGGGGCTTTTTTTGGATTTGTACTCATATATTGTTCAAACAGGTTTCATACTCTAATTTTACTTTAAGTAAAGCTTAAACAGTTGGCATACAATTGAGATGGCTTTTGGTTTCTTGATTTTCTTACTCTAGCCATTAGTCTGTTTACTTACCACAAAAATATTTGGTTTCCTAATCCTGACTACAATTCCCTTTTTATCAAATCTACCTGAGATATTCAAATTTCACCATTCACCTTGGTGGCTAAAACCTGTAACCACTGAGATAGTTCTCCAACCTTCCTGTCTTACTTAAGCATAACCTATTTCTTCAGATTTTATTTTATATTAAAATTACTTTTACTTCCCATAACTTCAGTAATATTGAAAGTTCTTCTCTGAAACCCCTCCAGCTTCTCCACACTCCTTCTAAAATGGGAATACCAAAAGTTGACAAGCGTTCAGTGAGTGTGGGAAGATCAGACCCTGACACTCCTGCCCCATCTAAGAGGTTCTTGTTCTTAGTCTTTATGTGAAAAACATTACTCTTTTTGTTAAAACATAACTTCTTAACCTCAAAGAAAGATGGCTATACGTTTTTAATCTCCTCCTAAGAGACTGCAGAAAGTGATTCATTACATACCTGTGATCAGTAAGCTTGTGAGCACCCTGCTGAGATTGCCCGTGTCCTTCCTTACTGCTCTATGACATGTCTTTTAGTCAAAATGCCAGATCTCAGTCCTAGTTCTAATGTGCTCCCCCCCTCTTATAATTGCCTTGAACACTGACCGTGTTTTGGGAGTCGTACGGGTCACCCCACAGTCCTGGGATATGGCATGTCTTCATGCCTCGCTACGGTGTCAGGCTGTGCTCAGGTCCCAGCTGCCTTAAAGACAGTGTGGAATTGTGTGGCCCCGGCGTCGTTTGTCTTCAGCTTCCCTGTGGGGAGCGGTGCCACCACAGGGCCAATCCGCATCCTGTGTGCTTTCCCGACACCTCTGCCCACTCAGAAACCCAGTGGGGTCCCACCAACCCCCATGAATCCTACCCTTAGTCTCCCTCCTTTCCATCCCCTCCTCTTTGTCCTCTGTAGTCCCAGTGGCTTACTTAGCTCAGGAGAGAATCACGGAGAAAACTATACCCTCTTCTAAGCTTTCCTTTCTGACACCATAGAAGGCCGCAACGCTGGGGTAGAGGCAAGGCTGACATTGCTTATATTTGTAATTCTGCTCCCAACAAGCTCCAGGTTTTTTACCCAGACAAAGCAAGACAGTAAATACCATATGAATTCCACAGTTCAATACACTGGGCTTTGAAGGAAAGGAAAAAATAAATCAGGTGTTGCGCACCCTCATTCCGTCTCTGCTGCTTATTAGCCACGACACATGCAAGTGACGAAATGCCTCTGGATCAGCCTCATCTCTTCTGCACTATCTTTTCTACGTAGTGCTAATCTACTGCGACATAAGGGTTTGCAGTGTGTGACCGACGGCAGTTCAGGAAGACTGAGGTGCCACATCTGCTAAGCTTCCAAGCCACATGGACACACCTCAGCCAATGAATCTATGAACATTTACTTCAGTCTGCTCTCAACAAAGAAAAATGACTAGCACTTTTACAAAACAAAACAAAGCCTTATCTCCGGTTCAGAAACTCTTAAATCCAAAGACTAAAACAGAATTAACAAATGCAATAATTTTCAAACTTTATACTGTACATCTAAGATTCTCCTCGGGTCTTTCATCTGACTCTAAAAAAGCTCTCTTATTCTAAAGGAAACGGCTGAGGAAAGTGCACTGTCTCCCCACCGCCCCCGGCCTGGTTGGGACAGATGCAGCTTGCAAGTTCACACGTGACGGGGCTACAGCACTTCCTCCGTCGGGCTCCCAAGGCCGTGTCCTGACCCAGCCCTGTTCCTCTCTGCCTCTCTCCCAAACGCGGAGCCGCCCAGATTTCAGCAGTCTTCTCACCCTGCAATGAAGCTTCTCAATGCTCTTTCATTCCACCCTCTTTGGAAAAGAGTAAAAACAGCCCTCAGGCCTGCTCCCACCTTAGTTGGAAATCCAGTTCTACATGCTCTCGGGGGACCTGAATCTGGGCCTGTTTCCAGCTCTAGATACACTCTGGTGATCCCCAAGTCTGTTTTTCCAGCCCAGACCTGTTCCCAAGCTTCAGACTGGTGTATCCAGCCACCTCCCAACATATCCTCAGGGGGTACCAGAGGGGCCCTGGCCTTGAGCCCCTCCCTCATACTCCTTCCCCGACACACACACTTTTCCCGCTTCCCTGTCCAGCTGCAGGAGCACCCACGCGGAGACCTGCTCCCTGTTCTGCTCCTCCCTCCCTCAAGCCACCAAGCCTCCTGGAGCCTCCTCCCAGTACCTCTCCCTTCCATCCCTCCCTCCTGCCCTCCTGCTCACCCTGGGCCTGGATGCTACATGAGCCTCTGAAACGGTCTCCCTTCTCCAGGCTCATGTGTTGCCCAGACTACAGTGTAAATGACACCTCCTTGAGCTTTGTAGCACACAACCCACACACCCAGCAGCCTGAGATAGATGTTTCTAGAAGACTCCTTTTCCAGGCCGGTCCTCCCACTCTAGGAACCGGGTTGCTGCAAGATGGCCTGACACTTAACGTGAGTGAGCACCAGGCTACATCTGGGCTATGTGTAGAAAATAAGGACCCAGCCAGAAAGCAGGACACTACCACCCAAGGAGAAGCTGCATCACAAATGGGGCTGATGGTGCCCCGGCCTCCTGTTCCACAGTCTTAACGCTTCAACTCTTGTCCCTCACCCACAAGTAGGGCACAAAAGGACCAAGAGTAGGTATTTTAAAAGAGAATTTGTAGAGACTGTTTCTTTGCAGAATAGCGCCGAGTCCCACCCGGGGGCTGTGAACATGTGTGTCACGGGTGAGAGGGCTCTTCAGAGAGCCAGAAATGGGCCCCCGTGGTACTGGGGCTCAGTGGACAGGTGTCCGACTCCCCTGTCAGATCTGATGGAACAAGGACATGGGGCTGGCAGGCACACCTGAGATGCACAGGGCAGGAGGTACAGGGTCTTTCCCTTGGCCCAGACCTGCGCCACACAGATCAGCAAGCTGGCCTGCGGGTCATCTCAGGGCCTCTCCAACAGCTACTGGGGTGCCGGGGTGCCAGGGAGGTGGGGGGGACAGGGCTCAGAAGGAAGAAGCTGGAGCCACCACTGGCTTCCAGGAGCTGTGGAGGACGAAGTGGCAGGTCAGAGGGGACAGCACTAGCCCATCTGGGGAGTTGCCTTGGTCAGGGCACTTCAAGAGGCCCTGAGCTGGGGGCAAGAGGAGAGGGGACAGAGGGGTCTGCAAAGATCCCTGAGAGTACCCCATGAGAAAAGGAGAACAAGCCTAGCTAGGCCCAGGGAGTGAGGCCAGTTAGGACATTACTATCGAGAGTTAAGATCTCTGCTCCCTCCCTTCTCCTGTTCCAATTCATGAAAGCAAGACAGGACAGTCACCAAATGGTCACAGCTTTGACTCTTACACACACAGGATATTCCAATTTCTGAATTAGATTAGCATTTGGCAAGGGGGCTAGAAGGTCTTTCTCCTACCCCAGAGTGCTCCAGAAAGGTCATAGGCCACCCTGAGTTGAGTTTTTCCCCAGGGCTAGAGAAGAAGTTCTCCCCCTTGAATAAATCTTGAACAGCGCAAGACAAGAACAGTTGCCTTGTGATCCCATCCCTGGGGTCACCCACAGAGCGCTGTGAAGGCTGGGGAGGGCTGCGGAGGCGGGGCACAGGGTGGGAGGGGGTCTCCTCAGCAAACACACAGCGAGGCCAAGGCTGAGTCAAGATTTGTGGCTGCAGCCCTACCCTGCAGGGCCAGGAGATCGTCCTCTAAGCCTCTGTTAAGTGTTGGCACCTCACTTAATCCACACCACTATCGGAGATAGACAGTGCTTGGCACAGATGAAGAAATTGAGATTTAGGGAGGTTTAGGGACTTGCCCAAGCTCACCCTGGTGGTGGGCTGTGGGACTGCTGTTGAATCCAGACCGGAAATGAAAACTACACATCTGAGTTTTTTGGAGCACTTACTGCAATTTAAGCACAGTGCTAATTGCTTCACTCCTCTAACTCTTCAGCACTGCCCATACCACCTCCCCAAACCCTTGACTCCTCTGCTCACGGAGGACAGGGTCAAGAGTCGGCCACCTGGACATCACAAGCCCACCCTAGGGGTGCCGGAAAGGTAGAGCATTGGACCAAAGTGCTCAAATCAGGCATTTAACCACAGCAACACAGCCAAGCTTCTGGGTTTTATCTTCTAAGTTTATTTTTAGTTATTTACTTTTACAATCCTCAGCGGCTGCATTTGCAAAAGGGGATCAACAGCATAGTCCCAGAGTCAGTTCAGCCTCTGACAGTGAAGACAAGAGACTCAGCAAGTGACAGAGGAAACGCCCGCCCCATGAGCCAGTCGTCTGGCCGCATCTGCAGGTGGGAAGCAAGGCCCCAAACTGCCCAAAGCCCCAGGGGCATGTTTTTCAGAGCGAGCAAAATTTTTGACACATGCTGAACATCTTACAATGTAAACAGAGGAGACACTGCTAAACAAGCCAAGATGAGCCGGCCAGATTCACACAGCGTGCTGCCCCCTAGGGAAGAAAAACACTATCACCACTGACAGAAGCTCTAAAATTGGGCTGTTATCCTCTCCAAATTCATAATATAAAAAGTTAAAGTTGATAAAATGCAGGTAACAACACCAAAAAATTTTTATAAAAACAATGAAAATGAGGAGGCTTATTGAGTACATTCATTTTGGCTTTGTTCCCATATTCAGAAGTAGCCAACATCACTGTGGACTGCTGAGGTTCCTAGTAGGGGTATCACATTTTTAGCACCATTTATGTGAATACAGACAAAGGCATTTTTCAATGTATACATGAAAGCTCCTAAAATTAAGTACAAAAAATTATTCTGAAGTTCAAAATTAAGCTCAACCACTTCTGGTTACTGGGAAAACTACTTCCAAGACTGTGGCTATTCTGAGCCTGTTCTCCCTTCCTTGTATTGACCCATGTTTTGGCAACTTTATTTCTGACTCAAACTTCTAATTTAGAAATCAACAAGATTAACTAAGGTAAAACACCAATCAGTGTCCTCTTCCACTAATGCTACTGAATGCTATTAATGAGCATTCAGAATGCTTAAATAAATAGGTGGCCATAAAGTCTGGAAACATATACATCATAAATGGATTGGTATGGCATTTCAATATAATTAATGTTTCTAGACTTAATGGCCACCCTATATATTTTAATTACACATACTAGCCCACTCCACCATTCCCAGTAATAAATTTCAGTTTACTGTGAAAAAAATGCACTTGCATGGGACAGCTCGCCTCCACCGTCCCAGAATACTGCTGGATCCCAAGCTGTGGGGCCACATGCACATAAAGAAAGGCATGCTGTGACTGCAGACAAACACGCATGCATGTGCACGCTCACGCACATGTGGGCACGCACACGCGCATGCACACACTCCCTTCCTGGTCATGGCCAAGCCCGCCTCGCCCCTACTGCTACTGACTTCCAGAAAAGCCAAGGGTAGCAGGTAGCCAACCCAGTTTAGCTTTGTGCTTTTCATGGCTCCAAGGTATAAACTGAATTACAAGAACATTAACAATCAGTTGCCTGTGTCTTTATTCACACATTTACTAAACCACTGCTTAACTCAGCATTGGCTACCCTGGTTTCTCCACGCGCTTAGGAAGACATCACAAACAAGGTTTCCCAAAATAGTTGAGCATTAAATAGTATACTTCTGTTAAATAGGGGACTTAAATTTTAGAAATAGGAATTTGCAGAATACATGCACATAAGTCCTTCTATTTATTCAGATTTATATTCTTTTCTAACTTAAGCATAGAAGGTCTGTCTGGCATCTGTTCTGTTTTTAAATGGCATTTTAAAATTTATTCTAAATTAGTTCCTTCTTCAGTTCACTTATAGTTCCTTGGACCATTTTTAAATTACTTGATATTGTGCCTACCTTTGCTAAACTATTTGGGAACTCTATGTGCTTCAGACATTTCAGATTCACTCCACATCCACTGAGGCCTTTGTTTTATTTTGTTAAGTAGTCATAGATCTTACATAAAGGTATTTATTTTTATGCATACCCACAAGTAAGATTTCCCGATAGTTTGTGCTTCTGAAAGTACTTTCTGAATTTCAGAGGGCAGTATCTGCCAAGCATTAAGAAAAAAGAGATAGGAAAATGATCAAACTATATTTTAATATCAAAAGAAGACCCACCCAGGAAGTCTATATAAGTCCTATGTATACACTGAGCTAGTAGGAGTGCTTTATCATTAAAAGTGATATAGCACTTCAGTCACTGGAAAATTTTCAAAAAGTCGACTACTAACTCAAGCAAAATAGCACCTCAGGGCATGGGGCAGGCGATCAGGAGGATAGGATGGTGACACACAGCATCTTACACACACGAAGAAAAGGCCGAGCACGCAAAAACCCACAAACGTTTCTTCCAACAAATGTGTTAGCAATTCATGTGGCCTGAGATTGTATGATAAGCTCTAAAAGTGGAGGGGGGGAAAAAATAAAAGGATACAAAGGCAATGTCCTCCTTAACCAAAGAAAAATCTTACTAGATATTACCCAAATATATAATAGTGTAATAAAACTGCAAATGGCTATATAAAGAAAACAGGATTAATTCTGTTCTGTGCATTTAAAACATTTTCATATATACCCTATACTAAGGAAGAGGAACTGCAAACATTTCAGATTCAATCCCGTGTGTCCAAGTCATATTAAAGACCATACACTACTGGCTTCTTACTCTCCAAAGCCGCCATCATGGTTCATGTGTATCAGTGAAATAAACTGATGCTGTGTATACAGAAGTAGCTCAGGAGGTGAGGAGGGGACTCTGAAAATGTTCTGGAAAACATTAATGTTAATTCCACGGAACATGACACAAGGAAATTCTTTCAGGTTTAGATGCACCTTAAATGAGCTCACAGGTTTAAATCATGGCTGCTTAAGGAGGAGGTAATTTTTCTGCCAGTATCATGGGGTCCAAAACCTTTGAACTCTTGCAATAAATTCTGGGACAGAAAGTGAGCATAGTGTAGTTCCTACTACCTACCTTTCTTTCTTCTAGAACACCATATCCCTCTAGGTGGATCATCTTCCTGAATCCACTTTGATCTCAATTCAATTTCTAACCTGTTGATGTCACCTGACCAGCTCAAGACCAGGAATGAGAAATGGAACTAAGACTCTGGGCAACTGAAGCTGCATATTGCAACAAAGAAATGTTATTTTCAAAGTCAGCCAATTCCCAGCCAGGGCAATATAGTGAGACCCTGTCTCTTCAGGAAAAAAAAAACATTATCTAGGTATGGTGCTGTGCACCTGTAGTCCTAGCTATTTGGGAGGCTGAGGCAGGAGGATTGCTGGAGCCCAAGAGTTCCAGCCTGGACAATAGAGCAAGCGCCTGTCTCTAAAAAAATAAAGTTGTCCAATCATTTCTATTTCCTGAAGTACTACTGTTTCTTTGAAAAGCTTTGCTTTTCTGATGCTATGATCCCACTAAGACTGGACAATAGTCTGACAGCAGAGAGACAAGGCCTTGGAACAGAAAGCAATATAAAATACACACACTCAAAAAATATCATACATAGGATCAAGAAAAAAATATGTAAACAATTAAGTTGACCAAAAATCCAGTTCGAGTTCACTAAGATTAGATATTTTCAAAATTCAAAGATAAATGAGTATTATTAAAATTCAATAATGCATATGAAAGAATGATCAGATTCAATATACATAAGGGAAACAGATCCCTATTGTCACGTATGAGCTAAACATTTCAAGTTGTATTTTTAAAAATGTTCAAAAATAAATGATACGCATTTCCTGTTGCACAGTTACAAATACTAAAATGAAGCATCAAAGCCAATAAGAAGTCATTATTATTAATTTGCCTTCTAGGTACCTGCTTATTCAAGGCACCGCTGCATTTCACAGTGAAAAACAAAGCCTCTCTAATGCACTCACATACCTTTAGAGCGGAATTTGATTCCAACATTCTCATCAATTAACATCTAGCAAAATGTGGTGAATATTACTGATGAGGTAATGGGGAAAATACTGAAGTAACAGTCTGAACAGTTTTGTGCGTCCTGAGTTTTCTTAACTAAGACTTAAGTTTCAGTTAAAAGCAAAACTTACATTTTCAAAGAAAGTTACCCCCCCAAAAAAAACAGATTAGATAACTTATAAATCACATTAAATTAGACCAAATAAAGATTTTAATTATAAAAGAAAGCTCAGTACTTCAGGGAAACACACTGCCACAAATGTTGAGCCAATCCAGGTGCTGCCAATAGAATCCTAACAAGTGATGTCTCTAGTTCACGCCCCTGGAGGACAATTCAGGCCCTAAGGCAGCCGCCCCTTCACCACTTCCCAGTCACCACCCCAGCCTGTGCAGAGCAGGCGATGACTCATGACCAGGAACGCAGCCTCCCTCAGCTTCCAAACCAATCAAGGGCACTCTAATATTTACCACAGCCCGGCCACTTTCATATTACTACATGCTTCTGCTTAAACTTACTCTTGAAAAATCTTATTTTGCTGTTTCCCATCCCCTGCACCAGATGAGTGAGGTACATTTGGCAATGGATGCACCCTCCAACACAGCATGAAAAGAGCACAGGAAGACCGGGCTCCAGCTCAGCCACACCTCTAAACTTAGATCCGTGACTGAGATCACTGGGCCTTGGTTTCCTCCTCTAAAAACATCGGTGAAATAAACTCTGTTCTGACTGTAAAATTGTAAATCTATGGAACTTCAGAATAATTAACAGCTCCTGATACCAGAGTGCAAGTGCAGGCAGTGATCACCCACGCTGACAGGGTGCCACCTGCACCAAGCCCCAGACTCCAGTATGCTCGGGACATTGGACCTATCAGTCATGAGGAGCAAGAAGTTCTAAGTTCCCTCACCACTGTCCTGCAGCTCCTATAGCCTTCAAAAAATGCCTTGAAATAACCCACTTTTGGACCCAACTCTTAATCTGCAAGACAATCTGCTTAAAACTGTCTTAATTAATATGTCAATCCAAAGCATTGCTCTTCCCTCCATAAGGAGGAGAAGATGAGGCTATCAGAGGGTGTTATGACTGTGTCATTAACAGATCCATCCCAGAATTACAGCACTTGAGCAGACTGCATAGGAAGATTACTACAGAAACCCACTACCACCAAAAAAAAAAAAGATTACCGTCTTAAAAAAAGTAAAAGCCAGTTTGCCATTAGAGAGAGTTTTGATCTGAGATATAAAGAACACTTTCCTCTCCAAAATAAGTCTCCTCTGATACAAAAGTACTTGTCTTATGGAGAAGATATAGTTTGCACCTTCCAAGAGGTGTGCTCTGAAGGCCCCCAATGAAACATATTGCATCACAGACAGAAGAGATTTGGTTAATTCTTATTATCAAAAGCCAGTCTTCAGAACATCCCAGTCCCACTTGGCTTCCAGGGGCCCAAGAGTTCTCACAGATTATTCCTAGGGACCCGCAGGCCTGAGGCCCAAACCCAGGAGCTGCCTGTGCACCTTGGTCATGTCGCCAGGCTGTCCAGGTGCGTGTCTCTCACAGACTCGTCTCCTCACACACTCTGACGGGGATGTTATAGTGTCGATCATCCTCGGCGATGAGGGTGACCACTGGCCAGTCCCTGGGTGGGTCGGTGGGGTAAACTGTAACAAACTCTTCGGTGTTGTACTTGGAGAGCCGGTACACCTGGATGGTGTGGTGCACCGCGTAGGCAAGGAGGAACATTTCAACCTGGGTAGAAAAGAGCAAATGGGTGTTCTGAGGGAGGCCATACTGAAAGGTGTGGCTTAACACCATGCTCCACCCATTATCCCAGAAGATGCACAATGGCAAAGCCACAACCTTTTCTCCTCCCCTTTGGGCCCAGCCCTAATCCTTTACTACATTAATCAGATAATCAAGAATGGATCATATATCTGATGAGGGACCTGTATCCAAAACATATAAAGAACTCTTACAACTCAACAATAAAAAAAACCCCGCCAACTTAAATACTGGGCAAAAGATTTGAATAGTCAGCTCTCCAACGAAGATATGCAAATGAAGGAATGCTCAACATCATACGTCATTAGAGAAATCCAAATCAAAACCACAATGAGATACCACTTCATGCCCACCAGAATGGCTATAATCAAAAAGATAATAACGGGGAGTGACTGTACGGGCTTTTCTTTTGGGGCGACAAAAATGTTTTGGGACTGAATTCATACAAAGGGGGTTTACTGTAAATGTACCAAATGCCACTGAGTTGTGTACTTTAAAATGGTTAATTTTATGTTATATGAACTTCACGTCAGTAAAAAAGAAACAAGTGTTGGAGAAGATGTGGAGAAATGGGACTCTGATACATAGCTGATGGGAATGCACAATGGTACAGCTGCTCTAATAGTTTGGAAGTTCCTCAAAATGTTAAACAAAGAACTACTATATGACCTAGCAATTCTACTCCTAGGTATATACCCAAAAGAACTGAAAACATATGTCCGCACACAAAAACTGTACATGAATATTCATAGCAAGTTTATTCATAATAACTAAAAAGTAGAAATAAGGTAAATACTCATCAAACTGAAGAACATATGAATAAAATGTGATATATCCACACAATGGGATATTACTTTTCAATAAAAAGGAATGAAGTACTGATACATGCTGCAATATGGATGAACCTTAAAAACATTATGCTAAATAAAAGACACCCACAAAAGACTACATACTATATGATTTCATTTACATGAAATCTCCAGAATAGGCAAATCATAGAGATAAAAAGTAGATTACTGACTGCCTAGGGCTGGGGGGAGGGAAAGTGACTGCTCATGGGTATGGGGGCTCTTTTGGGAGTGTTAAAATGGTCTAAAATTAGACTGTAGTGATGGTTGCAAAGCTTTACAAGGGTGAACTTACATGATATACAAATTGTATTTCAAAAGAGCTGCTACTAAAAAGAAAAAAAAGAATGGACTCACCATTACAGCAGACCCTGTAAGGTCTCAAAAAGGACTAACTTCAGTCTAATATGCAAACCATGCTCTACCAGGCTTTTTACTGCAAGGTATTTGCTACGGTTCAGGAGACATAAGTAACCCACATTATGTATACAGATAATTTTTTAAAATAACTATCATCAGTCCTGCCTGACCTAACAGTAACTATTAGTCTTTGCTCTTTCCTACACACTGGGAATAATAAAGGAATACACTTCCACCATCCAGGACAGCGCAGAGTGAAACCCAACTTAGCTATCTATTCCTTGCAGCATCTGTCCTGGCACTTGGGCCTTTCCAAAAAAAGGCAGGCACGAGAGTCAGTTGTATAAGTAGGAGGGTGGCAGCCCTCCTACTGTCCCTTTGATGGACAGCCTTAATGCTTCTTTAGTGGTTGGCTATTCCACTAAAAAAAAAAAAAAAAACTCATTAAGATTTTTTAGGGAAATGAACACACCAAAGATAATGTAAGGTATGGTAACTCAACTATTGGCTCAGGGACAATACGTCTCTGTGTAAAACTCCAAACCTAGCGTATCTGTAAAAGATGCAAGAGCAGGCTGGGCTCTACTAACTAAGGTGACTCCATTTCTATTTTTAATGCAGCTACAGCTGCCAAGATTAAACAATACCCTTTGAATGGCTCTTCCTAGTGCTTCATTTATTTGTACCCTCCTAAAGCCAAGGGTACTAATCCCACCCACCACCCTGCAGAATAAAGCCCCAGCTGAGATAATGGTGGTTGATTGTAAAATATGTCCACAATTCTTTGGTACTCAACTTGAAAAGGTGGAGCCTAAATCCCCTCCCCCTTGAGAGTGGAATGGATTTAGTGACTTGCTTCTAGCAAATAGAACACAGTGTGACACTGTGTGACTTCCAAGATTAAATCATAAAAGATATTGTGGCTGCCTCCTTGCTCTCTGCTTAGATCACTCAGAAACGCCAGGTGCCATGTCGTGAGGACACTCAAGCAGTCCTATGGAGAAGACCATGTGGCCAGGAACTGAACCCTCCCACTAACTACCAATGAGGAACTGAGTCCCTCTGCCTGCAGCTACATGAGTGGGCCATGTGGGAAGTAGATCCTCCATTCCTGGTCAAGTCTTCAGATGACTGCAGACCTGAACATACATCTGCAGCCTCATGAGACTCTGAGCCAGAACCACCCTTCTAGGCTGCTCCTGAATTCCTGACCTACAAAAGCTGTGAGATGTTTAATGATTAAAGCTGCTATATTTTGGGTTAATATATTCCCAAAGGTACAACTCACCTGTTCAAGGCCACCAGTATGTCCCACCTGGTTTAGGTGGTTCCTCAACAGCTGTCCAGGGTCATTCGATGTGTCCCGAGCAAACAGGAGCACAGAGAAAAATGGTACTTCCTTTCCTTTCTCTTTATCATCATACAGTTCAATGGCTCTGTTTAGCATTAGAAATTTTACAGCTTCATAGAGGCTATATTCCTCTTCTTCATTTGTGAACAGTTCATCACAAGCTATCTGCCTTGCTTCGGCAGTTCTCATTTCAGCCAAGCCTGCCCACTACAATAAGAAAGTTATGTAATAATCAGAATTTTTGTTCTAAAAATCCCTGTTTTTTTCATACTTCCATACTATAAGCACAAAGTTATTTTCAAAAGTAGGTGACCATGGGTCACATATCAATATTCACAACATCTAGGTTTCCATCTCAAACAATGGTATTCTCTTTAGATCACAGAAACTCCTTATTCAGCCTTTTCCTCCATTAATTTGAAACAAAAGTACGATGCAAATAAGGAGAAGTACTAGGGGCATGGAATGGAAATTTTGACTCCCCTAACTTCCCAGGCAATGAGATTGAAGCAGTCAATCAGAGATACCTATGGAAGAGCTAAAATGCATGTGTGAGGCCTGAGTGTGAAGCTGTGAAGGGCAGCTACAAATCCCCACCTCCCACAGGGCTCACAGGGATGTTAGCACCCAGAAACACAAAGCCAACCCTCCAAAATGAAAGACAAGCAAGGAAGAGAGTGGGGTTTTCTGAATATTAGTTTACTAAACTTGCCCCTCTAACCTCAAAAATATACATGAACTCCAAATGAATAAATCCATTCAGGAAATTTTTACTCACTTCTGACTAAAAATTAAGCACAGTGTTAGGTACTCAGTGAACATACACAAACTCTTTTAAGTGAACAAGAAAACCTATGAATACATGTGCTTTTAAGTTACACAGAATGAGAACAGAGATGCCAACATAAACACCACTTTTATGAATAACCAATAACTAGTGTCCCTCTTAAACACCATTACAGATTTTAAATCCAAGAGTAAATTTTAATGGTAATGATTGCACAGAACTCTCTCCAATATTTGGGTTGGAAGCTGGAGCATGTTGTCTACATCTCATATCATCCAGAAGTAGACCAAGTTGTCAATCAAGGGCAAGGCTCTAGAGGTTGAACAGTTGGGATGGAATCAAGGACTCATCACCAAGCAGCTGGTGGCTTTTGTAGCACATTTAACCGACCTCCTGGCCTCAGTTTCTTCATCTATAAAATGGAGGTGACCACAGCAACACCATCTTCATAGTTGTGAGAATTAAGCAACATACAAAACTTTCAATATAGAGTCTGGCACAGAAGTATTAGTAATGCAGACTCACATTACTAATGAAAAATTTTAATGTTATTATAAACTGGCATCACACAGACATTTGCAAAAATGAGGGTCTAATTACAGTAGACATATCTAATAAAGCAAAAATAGCAATTTTGCAAGACCTTAAAGACGAAAAGGAAACTGGGAACTGTGGCTGAGCTGAAGAGCCTTCCCGTTCATGCTCACAGTGGCAGAGCCCTGACCTCAGCCTTCCACTAACTCAGGGACTGGCCAACACAGAGTCCTGCAGTTCACTCCAGCACGTAACAAGCACAGAATCCCTCTTCCCTTCTCTCTGTCATTTCCTTATAGTAGAAGAAAGATAAAACTACTATTCTTTCTTCAACAGTGTATTTTCCAGTAAACATTTCTTATCTTTGTAAGTAAAAACTAGGTTCCAGGAAGTCAGGGACCTCAGTTCATTCACTCAATAAAGCATTTACCAAACGATTATTTTGTGCCAGGCCTGCTGTTAGGCATGAGGTACAAAATGCACAAGACACAGTCCCTCACGGAGCTGAAAGCCTAATGGGGCATCAGATCAGATCTGAGTAAACAGACCACTACCTGGGGTATGTGCTATGAAGGACCTTGAAAGTTTATGTCTGGCCCCTCCTTACCCGGCACTCCCCGCACTCCACTCCCAACAAAACCTGGAGCAATGGACAGGCTCTCAGGCTCTCAACTCGGGGTTGCTAGTGAGGAGGGATCCACGTGCTGAAAGCAAGCACCCTAGAGGGCAGTGCAGGCCAGTGTGCAAGCAGGATGTCCAGCGCAGAGGAGACAGTGGAAAGCCATAGAAATGCAGAATTTCAAACACCAAATCAACAGGAACCAGCAGACCAAGTTCTCCCTGCAATTCTGTTCCAAAGAAGCTCTCAGGACAGTTTTTAAAACACAGGTTACTAAATCTGCTAACTAGAAAATCACTGAGAAAGAAAATAAGTGTTTAATAAATATAGACAGAATCTTAAAACACAAGCATAACTGGGAAGAATTTAATAAATGTGAATTAGTATCACTGACAATATGGTAAGAAATATGGACTAAATGATATCCCTGAAACTTATTAATATGACTTAGAATAAAGACTACATTTGTTAAGGTTTCTTTTTAAGAAAGTTAAATATTTCATTATCTGATACACTAGTCTACAGCATCTCCTCTGAGAATATATAATGTTGATATGTCTCCATTTTTCCAAAGACCTCATGGGAAGACTTTGTGTTCATTTAAAATCATTTTGCCTAAAAATCAGCCTAGAGTGTTTGATAACCCATCAAGTGAAGACTAAGAGCTGGCCTGCCAGGGCAATCAGGAACAAGAGCTTCACACTTTTCAGAGACAGGAAACTACATGCTCCAAACCTTCTTCCTTAGCAGAGTGAGGGACTCCGTAATTATATCAACAAGGTCCTCACTGTTCCCAACAAATTTCTGTCCAAGTTTCCATTGCTTGATCCAGCTGTATTTGTTTATGAGTTTTTCTGGTAACTAGAACATCAAGAAACAAAGAGATAAAGAGGTGTTAGTATTCCAAGAAATCCATCGCACGCTCCAAGCTGTAAGAAACCATAAAGCCTATAAAACCTACTTCTGTTTCCAGAATTAATTTCTGCAAATCTGTCATGTGGGTTTAGGATGGAGGACCTAAATCTGGAAGTTAGAAACTTAGAAAGTACTACCCTACGGAGGGCCACTGGAGGAAATGGTGCTGTTGGCTCAGACACAAAGGCACAATCTACGCTGTGGGACTCCAACCAAGGCCAGGGACATTCCACAGCAACTGTACAGATGAGGTGAGGCCACGGCCACAGTGTGTCCTCACACCAACCACCATCGCCTCCCCACCACCACCTAACACGTGGCTCAGGAAGGTACTTCCAGCCATGTGAGATGGTACAGGGTAAAGTCAAACCTGCTCCTTCCCTGATTAGGAAAATAAAATCTAATATCAGATATTTTTAAAAGCCACTAGAAAAGGAAGAAAGAGATCTTTTGTTAAATAATATTAACACATATACTCGAAGATTTAACATTCAAAGAAACAATATTTATCTAGTTTAATGCCCAATCAACACTGTACGAAGAAAATACAACTAAGCAGCAGCAGCAGGGAGAGGTTAAGGGAGCTGTCACCACGCACACAGCTCATGAAAGAAGTGACTCCTGAACACTACGTTTGTGCTTTCCTTTTTCCCCCCCGGTGTATGTGTTATTTTGTTTCCCCCTAATCATCACTAGAATCTGCAGTATGAAAGGCAAGCTGAGGCACAACTTGACTGACGACAGCATGGCAAGAGTCAGACTCTCCCAACAGTCCTGGGTGTGTCAGGAGAAAAACCACATAATGAGGCTGGGCACAGGCATGTCACTCCACTGTTACAAAATTTAGAAAGGAAAAAAATTTCACCTCCAAGTCAAAGATCATTAAAGAATAATTAAATCCTATAGCATCCTACGAGGAACCCGAACTTAAGTTTAGCGGTTATAAATACAGTTTTACGCGAGGCCGTATGTTCAGTTCTACTGGAATCTAAGACATAGAAGACCCTTTCCCGAATGGTAGGTAATTCCCGTTGCACCTTCTCAATGTGTAGCGATTGTGTGAAACTGCAGTGGTTTCATTTCTACAAAACACAGAACCACACAACAGGGATGTAAATTACTCTTCAATGTTACACAGCAATGACAATCTACATCACCACTAAGGGGAGGAGCAGTCACGTCCTCATCTTATTAGGATGACAAATAACCACCCTCCTAAGAGCTGCACCAGCCCAGCTCTGTGCCCACACTGTCCTGTATTTCAGCCACACGTGGGTAGCTCCTGCTGCGAAAACTCTCAATTCGGTCTCACATTTATTACCAGAACCTAACACGCCCTCAAGTGGAAACAAGCTGAAATTACAACCGGGCACAAAGAACTATTAATACAGTTGAGCAGAAAATGCTAGCACTACACAGATGTGAGATGGGAAATGAGGTGAAGGGAAGCCCAGAAGACCAGCTGAGTATCGTGTGACACTAAAAATCAGGCACAATACTCGACTGAATTACTCTGGAGACCCCAAAGATCTAACTACACAGAGTGAAACACAATGAAAGCCAGTTTCCTCGCGCCTTTCACACACTGGTCAAACTGTTGGTAGAGTGATCCAGGTCAGGGCTGTGTACTTCCACAGTGGAAATCCTACCTAGAGAAAGCCCAAAACAATAAGGCATGAAAAAGAAACTATTAGAAAAGAATAATGGAGTTAGAATTACTTACACAGAAGAAAAAAGTGAATATAAGTTTAAGTGCTTTCAGAGGTCTTAACATACAGAACACTTGTAAATAGCCATTCTTTTCTACTAAGCACAGAGAGCAGATTTCTATTAGAATAAGTGAGATTTAAGCAAGAAACAAGATTTAAACAAGAAACAGTGATTGCAAGTATTTAAGAATAAAGTAGGTAATTAGCTTAGGTGTCATTTCATTTGTGACCAAACTATAAAACATCCTGTTTTCTCCAGCAAATGTGTGTAATTCTTGACATGATAAAGATAGCAAGTAACAAAAATGTGTCATCCCCCAAACTACTCATAAAAAAGAGCTCCGATTATATAGTCTATCCTATTCTAAGCAAATGTTATCACTGTCACACCTGCTCAGAGACATTCTAAAACTTAGTGAACATGGAAACCAAGGGACCCCTGCTATAAACAACACCTCTTCTCAGGGACCAAGATGCTGTCCCAAGTTTAAGAATAGCCAGACCAAGCCATCTCTGTGGTTGGGGTCAGGGTCAGATGACCAGATGGCAGTCAAGCACAGAGACTGGGACCTGGACAGACACAGAAACAACAACAGGAAGCTCAGGCAGGGTGATAGGAGATAAGCGGGTGGGTGAACTGTGAGGAGGGGTAGTAAGGACAAAGTTCACCTCGCACGCAGGGAACAGAGCAGGCCAGAGAAGTGGGCACCAGCACAAAGGAAGTTTAGGGTCTCTTCTACTAAGCCCTTTAAACGAAGGGGAGGGTCGCTCAGTTTAGCTCCCCTGTTTCCCTTTAATATCCTGAAACCAAAACGTGTTCTAAGAGAACAATCTCTCAATCTGCAAATAGAAGCAAATACAACTAACTAATGGTTCCAACCTTGACTTCTTGCAGTCATGCTGAGACACAAAGCTGCTCACTCATCAAAGGCCCTGTCAGAGTGAACCTCCCAAGGAAAAGGCAGGTGGTGGGGCCAGAGTGAGATCAGGAATAGAAAGGCACCCACAGGAGGGTCTGCAGGATGCCTGGGAGAAGGTTCAAAAGTGTCTGTCCAGCACAACCAGACTATACTTGTAAACCCTTTCCCTCCTCCACTGGTCCCTCAAAGTCGAAGCATGTGCTGAATCTGTCACCTGGTCACGTTTCAGAAGCAATACAACAAAACAGACTGTGTGACAAAAGTGTTCAAATCATATGAAATTGCTGGGGACTGGAACATCAACACAAGGATGAGTCCTCTAGCTGGGTGAGAGCAAGAAAAGAACAGAAAGAACAAAGTCATTTTTTCAGCTGATATTTAGAAGAACCAAAGTTTAATAAATGTCAATACTAAACTCACAGGCAGGTACGATGTTGTTTTTCCTTCGACGCAGGATTCTTGACATTCAATAAAAGTTGGATGACAAAAATAATACCGCTGTGACCAACTAATTAGATCATACTCCCAAGAGAAAAATATACTGGCTGAGACACATAAAAAGGGAAGAAACTGGAAAAGTACACTTGAGAATTTAAAAACTATTTTCATATTACACAAATTAAGTCAGAAAAAACACCTTAAAGCCCCACCATTCACACGTGCGACATACTCTATTAATAACACTGATAAGAGACTGAACACAATCTACCTAGACTATTTTTACTTTGGCAGATGATGTTATCCAAATGTATCCTTTTAGCAAAAGAAAAGGGACATTGTACTTTATTTTTTTAGGGCATATTTATATTTTTAATTACTTGGGACACTATCTGCACCAGACCTTCTCGAAAAGTATAAAAATTCAAATTCAGTGTCAATTAAGTCCATAAATCTAAATAGTTCCTTAAAAGTAAAGACTCAGAAGGAAAACTGAGCCTAAAATTGAGGAGGATCTTATGTCACAATCTGGAAATTAAACTATGGTTGTCAAGTACAGAACTTGAAACAGCAAAGATGGTAAAATCACTGTTTGTTTCTCTAGCGGGGTCTTATCTCTATCCACAGGCATGCTTTTGCCAACTGACCAACAATTTGGAAATATTTTACTATTAATAAATGACATCATTTGCAAAGGAAAAAAAGTCTAGTGTATCAATTTCTTTTGCCTCTATAAGAAAGAAATAAGCTAATACTGAAAAACCTGCTTAAGATGACATACATCTTTGCTTAGAAGAAAATATCTTTCCTAGATTCTTTTCTGAGACACAGGGTCTTGTTATGTTGCTCAGGTTGTACTCCTGGGCTCAAGAGATCCTCTTGCCTCAGCCTCCCAAGTTGTTGGGACTACAGGTGTGGGTCACTGGGCCTAGTTCCAGATGTTGTTTTGACAGTTGATATGGGTATGCTGATATTATACTGGTTTATAAAATTATTATGCAACAGACAAGCGGTATCCTCCATTCACCAGTCTTGGTTTTGCCCTTTGGAGCAGGTGATCTCTTGTTCACCTATAAGGCCTCTACCTACCTCAGCCAACGAGTTTCCTCTAAAAGTCTTTATTCGGGGCAAATACTCCAGGTCCGCCAAATGCACCCAGAATGAGATGAATCCTCTTGGTCACACTCCCATCTGCTGATGAGGATACAGGCACGGAGTGCAACTCAGTCCTCAAGGTGGGCTCTGACCAGCCCAGTTCAAGGAAGCGCTGCCACTGTCTGATTCTCAGAAGCAT
Organism: Avahi laniger; assembly: GCA_963575035.1. Taxonomy (NCBI): domain Eukaryota; kingdom Metazoa; phylum Chordata; class Mammalia; order Primates; family Indriidae; genus Avahi; species Avahi laniger. The sequence continues at coordinate 62,775 of CAUYSK010128945.1, forward strand.
TCCTTTTAAAATGCAGCCAGGGCTTTGTTACTGCTGCCATCACATTCCACACAGGCTGGGGAGGGGTGCGGGGAGCTTGCAACTTGCAATCAATTAAACCTGACATCTTTTTTTTCCTTTCACAAATTACTGTTAGGCAGATCTCCAACAGCTAACACTTCTGGGCTTGGGGTTTTTTCTAATTTAAGGACAAGACTTTCAATTTTCTTCCAACTAATGTCATACTGTCATTTCCAATCAATCATTCCTGTCACCGAAATCTTCCAGGATATTCTCTCATCCAAAAAGTATATGACTTTATCTGTGTCAGGACACTCAGACACACGACTTCCCAGTGCATCTCTACCATGTGGCAGACGGCAGGGTCAAACACTAAAGAGGGCCAAGCCTGGAAGAGCTCTCTTGCTTCCCCAGCAAGTCTCTCTCCACATGATGTCAATCATCTCTCTCCCAGTGTTGCTGTTCAGCTGCCTAATAAGCCAATCTTCGCACTTCGCAGAGGGTATTAATTTCCTGAATTGTAGTTAAAACTGAAGAAATAAGTATTCTAAAACCCTGGTAGGTTCTCAAACAGCAAAATATATTGCTTACTTAATATATTTAATACCAAAATTGAAATCAAACTGTTCCTAAGTGCTTTTCACAAACTCTAAACATCTACTCTCTAATTCAGGTGAATTGTTCACAAAAATTTTATCATTTTTCTCTTCTGGGAAATACCAATTATTTTTGGTCACTTTACTATGTAAAATCATCCCAGCCACACAAAATTCAATAAACCCATATGCTGATGTCATATTGTAGGTAATACTAGCAGGTACCATGGGCAGAAAACGGAAGTGTTCTCACAAAAACTATTTTAAACATCGCAGACTCAAACCTGCAGCAGCAGCGTACCAGCATGAGCTCGGGGTCCTGCAGCCAATGGGGCAGCTCCGCTGCCTGGCTCATGGCCTGGAACAGTGTGGCCCTCAGTGCGCAGTAATTATCACCACGGACTCGCCTTATGGAAGTGAATCTCTGAGAAACCTCCTCATAGCCCTGGGGAAAAGTATCAAAGAATTAAAAATGGTCATTACTGACTTCAGAAGACAGGGAGAGTGTCATTCCTATGGAAAATATCTGCCCAGGATCACTAGAAAAATGGAAACAAGACTGGCTGAGTCCTTCATGCAAGATGTTCAAGTTTCTTTTTATTAATCAAACGAAATTAACAAACATTAGCACTGCACAAAATATCAGTATATGCAACAGAGGCAACAGATCAGACATATAAAGTAATAACCAAGTATTAAAGCAGCAGCCACCCTCAAAGTTGGAGTCCTTTGTCTCTTTCTAAGTAACTGTTGTAGCACTCACTCACTGATAATCAACATTTTGAAGGGTTTAATTTGTATTTAAATTGACCTTAATCTCTTTAATGAAGAGGTAAGAAAAAAGACATGTACAAGTTTATATCTCTATATTTAAAAAATTTACAAAAACTCCAAGTTTCTAAGGAGGGTGTGTGTGTATATATGTATACATAAAAGTCTACATGCTAGGAGATGTCTGGATAATTCTTAGACTTTTTTTAAAAAGTGGATTAAAGTGTCAGTCTTGCTCAGTCTGGAAGTAAAACAAGGAAATGAAAATGTTCAGTGACATGCTTGGTTTCCCAAAAATAGCCATCCAAATAGACCATTTTGAAACATACCCCTAAAAAGGACACAATAAAATCCTAGTGACTCTGGTCCGCCAGTACATGCGATGCCCTGACTTATCCAGCCGGATACTTCACAGTCACGAGGACCAACTTTGCTGTCCCCCAACCCCACTGGCCCCGGAATCCAGTCAGCCCTTTCACTCATCCTGCTCTTCCTTGATAGTCACTCAAAACCTACTTCCTAACCTGCATTTACACAAAGAAAGGAGTGTCACCCTCATCGAAATGCAGACCACCTCATCTCATGTGTTTAAGTACTGGAACCTCATTATTAGTGGTTTTTGAGGTTCAAGTTGTAGGATACTGTTCTAAATGAATATAAAAGTACTTCTTACCAATAACAAAATTTTGAGAGTCATATTTTTATTTAGTGGTCCAACCACTGCAGCATATAATGGTCCATCAGGCAGAATCACCTCTACTAACATGTACCTTTTCCCTATCATGGACCCCAAATTACCCTGGAATACTTAGAATGGTAAATTCAACTGCAACTGCACCTTTCCAAATGCCTAAATTACTCATGTTATTTCAGAGGTAATCAGGCTTTTTAAAATTAAATTTGGATTTATATAGACCTACCTCCAAAAGAATATCCAAAACAAAAACAGACAATTACGTAAATAAGGACTAAAACAGAACTGAGATGAAAGCTGTTATGAGGCACCTGAAATACTCTAGTAACTGCCATGGGTCCTGACGAGACGCTTTTCTAACTGACACGTCTTTGATTATCTGATCACTGAAAAAATCCAACAGCAAGGTTAAATCTTTCTTTCCCTAGAACTAAACCCATAAAGGAATAATTTTAGCATGAGTTCCAAAATATGTAATATTTGGATAACTCAGACATCTTCAACTGTGCACTTTAAGATATCAATAGAACAGATCTGTTGAACAGACTGAAGTTATAAAATAAAATTACAAGTCAGTGAAAGCATTTCTGGGGAAGACGAGAAAATATAGTTTAGATGCTTCGCTTTCTGGCTATCTAGTTTTTTTTTTTTTTTTTTGATACAGAGTGTCACTCTGTTGCCCGGGCTAGAGTGCTGTGGCATCAGCCTAGCTCACAGCAACCTCAAACTCCCAGGCTCAAGCCATCCTTCTGCCTCAGCCTCCCGAGCAGCTGGGACTACAGGCATGTGCCACCATGTCCGGCTAATTTTTTCTACATATTTTTAGTTGTCCGATTAATTTCTTTCTATTTTTAGTAGAGACGGGGTCTCGCTCTTGCTCAGGCTGGTTTCGAACTCCTGAGCTCAAACAATCCGCCCGCCTCGGCCTCCCAGAG